>SJYA01002835.1:2145596-2259319 GCA_006410615.1 Neotragus moschatus | reverse complement strand
ACCCATGGACTGTAACCCTCCAGGCTTCCTCTGTCCGTGGAATTCTCCCGGCAAGAATACTGGAGTGGATTGCCATTCCCTTCTCCAGAGGGACTTCCCAACCCAGGGATCGAACCCTGGCCTCCTGCCTCGCAACCAGATTCTTTGCCGTTTGAGCTACAAGGAAGTCCTTAATACAGAGCCTAGCACACAGCAATAGCTCAGTGAAAGGTCTTACTGAAACTTATTGAACCTGCAGGTGGATGAAATGCCCCTCCCCGCCAACCCCTCCTGCGTGACCCATGCCACCGTCCCTGCCCATTGTGTCTAGGTTCCTACCTCTGCACGTCCCCTCACTCTGGAACCGAGTGACCTCCTTGAGAAGCCGGACATCTCCCGCCTAGTTTCCTTTCACCGAGGTCGTGAGCACAGAGCGCAGGGACCCCAGAGGACTTGGGAGTTCCCGGGCCGCAATGCTCGCTTCGAGCGGCAGGGGGCGAGCGTGGCCCGGGAGCGCCCTCCTGAGGGTTGGGACGGGGCGGGGCTTCAGGGGCGGGCCGACACAGTGCGCAGGCGTGGGGCCAGACGCCTCGCGCGGCCACGGGCAGGCGGGCGCAGAGCAGCTCCAGCTGCAGCTTCGGTAACAGCGAGTTCGAGCCCCGCTCCCGCTCCGCTTTGGTTTTTCGCTCCCCGCGGCCCTTGGGCCTCCACACGCCAGTCTCCGGCAACTCGCTGCGCATAGCGCTCTTCCCGCCGCCAGAATGCCGGTAACCGAGAAGGACCTGGCGGAGGACGCGCCCTGGAAGAAGATCCAGCAGAACACCTTCACGCGTTGGTGCAACGAGCACCTTAAGTGCGTGAACAAGCGCATAGGGAACCTGCAGACCGACCTGAGCGACGGGCTGCGGCTCATCGCGCTCCTGGAGGTGCTCAGCCAGAAGCACATGTACCGCAAGTACCACCAGCGGCCCACCTTCCGCCAGATGCAGCTGGAGAACGTGTCCGTGGCGCTCGAGTTCCTGGACCGCGAGAGCATCAAGCTCGTGTCCATCGGTGAGTGCCCTGGCCCGGCCGGTACCCCTCGCCCTCCAGCCTCCACCGCGCGTGCGCCCCTGTGGAGGCTGAAGCTCCCCGTCGGGTGCCCCACCACCACCTCCGCGCCGAGCAGCCGCGGGCTCCGTGTGGGCTCCGGGACTGGGGAACGTTGTCCCCCGAGGGCGCGAGGACAAAGGGGACCTAGGGCCCCCTTGGGAGATCCATCCTCCAGGGCGCTCTCCTCGTGTGCTCACTCCCCACCGTGCGCCGGGGCTGTGCGCCTGTTGGGGGCGGTGGGTTGAAGGTTTCGCGTTGAGGCCGCACGGGGAGAGTCGGGGCTGTGGCATTTCTCGGGCGCCAGGGGGGTCGCAGCGGGGGCCGGGGGGCCGGGGGACTGGAAGCCTCAGGTCCGCGGTCCCTCGGGGGTGGAGCCCTCGTCCGGCGCTCCCGGGAGCGCTCGCCCCGCTGCGCCCCGCGGCAGCCGAATGGGCGTTGGCTGGGAGGCCAGGTGGGGAGGCCCCGGGAGGGACTGTTCTCTGAATCCGGGGCCTCCTGCCCAGGTGGAGACGGGGACCTGGCGGTTGCCGGAAGGGGTGCGGGCCCCGAGGTGGGAAGGGGAGCCGCGAGGGTGTGTCTTCACCTCGCTCCTAGCTCAGCTCTGGCTGCGCTGTCCCCGCCGAAGGTGTCATTCAGAGATGGGTGGTGGTCACAGTAACCGCTGCCTTGTAGGAGCCCCAGCTAGTGCGCGCTGGATGCCCACAGCCTTCCCAGTCACCGCAGCCTGCGAGCTGGGGCGCCGTCAGACCCCTGTTGCAGACGAGGCGGGGCCAGAGCGTTAATGGGCTCGCTCAGGCTAGCGAGGGTCCAGCTGAGAATTGAAGGAAGTGGGTGACAATTAAAGGAGACTTTGCCTTCCTCTCCCCGCCCTCCCTACACCAGGGTCTTCCTGAGTGAGGGGAGGGAGTTGATGTTGGGTTCCTCTCCCCCGCCTCCCCGTGACCCGCAACGCGGGAGGAAGAGTGGGGGTGAGGTCCCGCCTGTGACCTCGGCTGATTGAGGGCTTCTGGAAGGGCCACAAGGCGGCCGATGGGTGTGGACTCTAAGGATCGGGGCAAGGGGCGTGGAGTGTGTGCCCGCGCGAGTGTGTAGGTGTGCAGAGTGTATGTACACAGAGCATGTGTGTGGAGAGCATGTCACTGTGCAGAGAATGTGTGTGCGTTCTGCCAGGTCTCTTCCCGAGGAAAGCGGGCCTAAAGCTGGGTTCCGAGGCCGAGTCTCCTGTCCTCTCCACCGCCCTCCCCCACGCCCGTCCTGGCAGGTAGGGCTGCTTCCTGGGCCACCGCCAGTCAGCCTCCCCATCGAGGGTGGCTTCCCTGCCCAGGGAAGCTGTGTGACATGCTGTCGCCTTTGGGGCACCAATCTCCTGTAAGGAGAAAAGGAGAACCTCAGTTTCTCTGGGAATTATTTTCTTTTCAGATTCCTCAGATCCCTCTGAGGAATCTCAAAGGCCGGCTGGGCTCAACATGGATCCCTTCTTCTTTGCTTTGAAAATGTGTATGTATTTAATTAACCGAACAAAGAAATTTAAAGTAAACCAGGAGTGTCTGAACATGACATGAAATCTCTTAAAAAACAAAAACAAAAAACCAAACCCCAGTACTAGAAAATCCTGAACTGCCTACTCTGCCAGCTGTTTACAGAAGCTGCAGCTGCCTCCAGCCTGGTTTCGCATCAGTGCCCCAAACTGAGGGTCTTATTCTAGACTTTGTCTGGCCCCGTACATCTTTCCCCTTAACCCTCATGATTTTTTCCTGAACCCAGCCAGGCCATAGCGACTTCTACCGTCCTGGCATTCCAGAGTTAGCTATCCCTTCCCTGGTTGTGGCCTGTGGACTTTGGCAGTTTCTTGCTTATGGACCTCTTCCCACCACAGTCTACACTGTTTTATTTTCTCCTTTTAAATAATTTCTTGGATCCTATTCCCCAGAGTGGGATTACTGGGTCAAAGGGTGTGATCACATTTATGACTCCTGTCATTGGCTGCCTAGTTGTTCTCCAGAAAGATCTTCCAGCAAACAGGTTTTCCAGCCTCTGGAGCCTGGAGGGAGAGTTGCCAAAGGCCAGGACTCCCTGAGGCGGTAGTGCCTGAGGCCTCTTCCTTCTGTTTCTGGGACTGTGCAGGGTAAAGGCCCTTCAGAAAAAACATTCACATCCTGCGAGGACTTCAGTTCAAGCTCTCCCTGCTTATGCTGGGTTGCATTGTGCTGACGATGACAGATGAGCTCCAACTTGGGACACAGGCGAGGTGTTGAGTGTGTTCTGTCGATGACCCCGCTGATCGTCACCTTGAATCCTTGAGATCTGGTTTCCTTGTCTATGTGATGATCTCCCCACCACTTCCTAGTCCAGGCCAAGTGCTTAGAAAATGGTTGTTGTTATTACTGGGGATGGTGGTTAACATCATTGTCTTCAGTCGAGTCTGACTCTCTGTGACCCTATGGACTCTAGGCTGCTACTGTGAGGCTATGGGCAGTACTGCCGCCAGGCTCCTCTGTCCATGGGGTTCTCCAGGCAAGAATACTGGAGTGGGATGCCATACCATCCTCCAGGGGATCTTCCTNCTTCAGTCGAGTCTGACTCTCTGTGACCCTATGGACTCTAGGCTGCTACTGTGAGGCTATGGGCAGTACTGCCGCCAGGCTCCTCTGTCCATGGGGTTCTCCAGGCAAGAATACTGGAGTGGGATGCCATACCATCCTCCAGGGGATCTTCCTGACCCAGGGAGTGAACTTGTGTTTCTTGCATTGGCAGGTGGGTTCAAATGGCAACTCACTCCCCAATACTCTTGCCTGGAAAATTCCAGGAGCCTGGTAAGCTACAGTCCATGGGGTCCCAAAGAGTCAGACACAACTGAGCAACTTAATTTTTCACTTTTCTTTACCACTAGCACCACCTGGGAAGCCAGTTAGTATCATTACCTCTATTTAAAGTTCGGGAAACAGGAGTGAAGTAACTTCTTGTGCACCCAGCTGGTGAATGTTGACTGGAACCTAAGTCTGACAAGATGTCCAACTTGAGGCTTAACTGACCTATTTTTCAGGGTCAGAAACAAGTGAAATACAGCCCCATTGTCCCACCAGAGAGCTCATGGGAACACAAAGTTTTGTAACTCTGGGGTGTAGGGGTTATGGTTGGACATCCATACATTGAGCCTCTGACCTTGAACAAAGTGAGGCCTTAGGTGAGGGGTGAGATTAATCCTCTGAACTGTGAAGAGGTCCATGAGATGAGTGTTTCATGTCAGGAAGTGAGCAGAATCCATGTGCATCTTTGTTTGGTTTGGTTTGGTTTTTGCTTTTCTCTTTCCTTTGTGCTGTGCTCAGTTGTGTCTGACTTTTTGCACCCTCATTGTCTGTAGCCTGCCAGGCTCCTCTGTCCATGGAAGTTTTAGGCAAGGATACTGGAGTGGGTTGCCATTGCCTTCTCTAGGGCGGTCTTCCCAACCCAGACATCAAACCCTCATCTCTTGCATCTCTTGCACTGGCAGGGGGTTTCTTTACCACTAGCACCAGTGGGAAAGCCTGAGTTTGCAACTTATATCTTGTTGTGAGGTGAATTTGTTGAGAAAATAGCTGCCCTGTCTTCAGTGGTTTTGTTGTTGTTTGTTACCAGTGGGAGAAATTTCACTCCTGTGATCTGGGAAAGTATCTATGCAGGGTTTTGTATACTTTGGATAGCTCCCAACAACATACGTTGTGGGAATCGTTAGAGTTGGGTATAGGCGCCAGTTGTGTGACGTAGGTGGTCAGATGCTGAGAGCAGTGTGGCTTTTCTGCCTAGAATGCTCTGGCTGTTTTTGTTTGTGATTCCTTGTAAGGTGGGCCCATCCTCGGCTTCATCCCAAAGTTGAAGTTCCTTTTTATACCCTGGGCAGTTCATAATGAGGCCTCAGCATATTTAATTCCAGTTGTCTGCCAGGAGCTGGCAGGTTTATTTACTTNGCTGTTTTTGTTTGTGATTCCTTGTAAGGTGGGCCCATCCTCGGCTTCATCCCAAAGTTGAAGTTCCTTTTTATACCCTGGGCAGTTCATAATGAGGCCTCAGCATATTTAATTCCAGTTGTCTGCCAGGAGCTGGCAGGTTTATTTACTTGTTTTTCTAAAAGCTTTTCTGATCCTGGGCAGTGCAGCCAACTTGGAGAAGAAGGGGTCTCCCAACCCAGGAATGACAGTCAGAGCAGCCTAGAAATTTGGGTGGTGTGTTTTGGTTTGACCCTTTATATAAAGGAATTCTTTCCTTTTTAATGGATGTGGTCTGACCCTGATGTTTGGTTAAAGTGCCTGTGCCAGGCCAGCACCCAGGAATAGGCGTGGTGCATGTTCCTAAGACCTCCGGTCACCTGGCAATTTCTAAGGTGGTAGGTCACTCACTCCGTTGTCTTTCCTTTTGTCCCACTCCCACCAAAATAATGTACAAATAATACTAAATTCTGCTCTGTCCTGTAAATACTTAACAAATACCAGTGTGTCTTTCAGGCAGTGTAGTTCACATCTAGAAAGAAAAAAGAAGTGTTAAGTCTCTCAGTTGTGTCTGACTCATTGTGACCCCATCGACTGTAGCCTGCCAGGCTCCTCTGTCCATGGGATTTCCTAGGCAAGAATACTGGAGTGGGGTGCCATTTCTTTCTCCCAGGGATTGAACCCAAGTCTTCTGCATTGCAGGTAGATTCTTTACCATCTGAGTCACTAGTTCACATCTAGGAAAGGCTTAAAAAGCAGCAAGATAGCAGGCTTCCTGAGAAGTTTCTGGGCTACTTGTAACAACGTAACACATTAGTGTCAGTTTGTTAAGAGCTAGGATTCTTGGTTCAAATCCTACTTGCCACTAAGTAGCGATTAAGAAACTTCTGTGCCTTGGTTTGCTTATAGCTTAAATTTGAATAATAGCTACTCCTTAAAAGGTTGTTGTAAAAACTAAACAAGTTAATATTTTTTAAAGTGCTCAGAGCAGTTCATGGCACATGAACTGTTGGTGCTGTGTGTTTGGTTAAATAAATAAAGTGCTGTCCAATAATATTCTCAAAAGTCACACTGGAGAGTTTGCACACTGAAAGGACATTTAAAATTGACACTATGCTGGGGAGACCAGCTGGGTTGGCTAATGGCCATTCCTGTTGCTCTCATAGGGTTATGGATTGCCCAGAGGGTGTCCCCTCCTTTGCAGGGGGTGACCTCTGGTTGTGTTACGATTTTTTGCCTCCAGGACCCATTCATTCCAGCTTTGTTTCTGAGAGCTGGATAGGAGTTTGGAGTGGCTGGTCATTCAGTCTCCCACCCGTTCAGGAATCTCAGGGCCAAATCATTTCCAGATGGTAGTTAGACGTTTGCAAGCTCCTCCAGCAATGGTGGGGCCAGCATGCCAGTCAGCAGCTGCCTTCTTTCTTGGAGAGTCTGTGCTGGAGGAGAGCTTTGATTTGGAGCCAAATTATGTCTCCTGGGCACTCCCTCTTCGCTCCCCACCCGGGGAGGGGGTCCTGATTCTCTGCAGTGAAGCTGTATCATGGGTTAGTCAAGGATGGCTGCCTTGCTCCTTGGGCAGCAGCTGNTCTTGGAGAGTCTGTGCTGGAGGAGAGCTTTGATTTGGAGCCAAATTATGTCTCCTGGGCACTCCCTCTTCGCTCCCCACCCGGGGAGGGGGTCCTGATTCTCTGCAGTGAAGCTGTATCATGGGTTAGTCAAGGATGGCTGCCTTGCTCCTTGGGCAGCAGCTGCTCAGGTCGGAGCCTTGGGGCCCTGCTTGGGGCCCCCCAGTTTTTCTCCATTGGCTCCATGGCCAGGGTACTGCATCGCCCTGTTTTCTCTATAAACGGCCTGAGGGTAGCACGTACCTGAAGCTGTTTCTCACCGTCATTCTGACCCATAACAGTTGTGCAGCCCTGGTCCACTGCATTAACCTTTCTGAGCCTCAGAAAGGTTTGTAAAACGGAGGCGAATGATAGCTCCTATCATAGCTTTGCTGAGAGCATTCCATTTGAATTGGTTGTTATAGCATAATGCTGGCGTTGCCATTATGACTATAGTGGACTTGGTCTTATCCTCAGCCTATTCTCTGGCCAGTCCTGCCACTGTCAAAACGGTGTGTTAGTTATCCCCCTCCCTCCAGCCTGGAATTTCCAAGGTGCCTCTCAAAATCCTTTCTCTCTTCCTTTCCTCATTTAACCAGCATATGAAAGACCAGCCCTGAGCCAGGATCGGTGCTAGGGCCACAGGCATATAATGAGAGTCATGTCCCTGGCTTGCCTTACTGCTCAGCACAGAGGAGAGACAAGTCACCAGGGAGTGTCCTTCTCAAACCTTCAGGCACACACAAATCACCTGGGAACTTGAAAATGGGGGACCGTTTAAAATGTCAGCCTGATTCACTAGATTAGGGGTGAACTCTGAATTCTGGTCTTCCAGTTGGCTCCCAGTTGTCACTGTCTGCGGACTACCATGTAATAGTAAGGACTAAGATGACAAGCCCTCTGAGGGGGAAGAGCACCTTCCGTCAGGCTGGGGGCTGGGTAGTTTGGAGGGCTTCCTGGAGGAAGGGGCTGTTGTGCTGAAACCTAAAGCCTGACTATGATTAGTCAGGTGAGCCCAGAAGTAGAAGAGTGTGTCAGGTGGAGATCGGAGGGGTGGTGGAGAGGTAGGCAGGGGCTGGCTCACAAAGGACCCTTTGAGGCTAGAGGTAGCCAGTAGAGCATCTTTGTTTAGGGAGCCTGGGGTGAGGTAAGTGAACCCAGCTGAAATGGCTCAGTTAATCTGAGCATCTCTTCACTGTTGCTCCAGTTACTCCTATCAGAAAAGGAAAAAAAAAAAAAAATTGAATGTATTCCGTTCTCATATGCGTATGTTTATAAGCTGTATACATAAACCACAGTCAGTCTGTATATTAAATATTACTAAGGTTTAGTTTCTTTTTAGTTAGCAAATCCAAGTAGAAGATCTGGTTTTTCTTCTGCTGTAATGGATTATCTTTTGCATCCTTGGGGTGCATATACCATGTTTGGGGGCCCCTGACAGCTTGCATATATATATTTTCTTTCCCCCCCATATTGTTATTAATCTGTGTTTGTCTATTTTGTAAAAGTTTATTTGACTGCTCTGGGTCAGGATCTTTAGATGTGGTGGGTGAACTCTTAGTTGCAGTATGTGGAATCGAGTCCCCTGACCAGGGATTGAACTCAAGGCCCCTGCATTGGGAGCGCAGAGTTTTAGCCACTGGACCACCAGGAAAGTCCCTGCATTTAGTTTTCATCTTTAATTTTTCTCCATTAAAGAGGTAGATCTATAATTATAACCTCTTCCCAACAAATTGAACCAAATTATTAAATCCAATTGGATGAGCCATTTCCATCTAATTGTGTGGTATTCTCTGCTCTTAAAAAAAGATTAAAAACTGTCTTTCATGACTTTCTAGGCTTCCCTGGTGGCTCAAATAGTAAAGAATCTACCTGCAGTGTGGGAGACCTGGGTTCAGTCCCTGGGTCTCGAAGTTCCCCTGGAAAAGGGAATGAATGGCAGGCTTCCCTGGTGGCTCAGATGGTAAAAGAATCCACCTGTGATGTGGGAGACCTGAGTTCAATCCCTGGGTTGGGAAGATCCCCTGGAGGAGGGCATGGCAACCCTCTCTAGTATTCTTGCCTGGAGAATTCTATGGACAGAGGAGTCTGGTGGGCTACAGTCCATGGGGTCACAAGGAATTGGATGCTGCTGAGCGACTAAGTAACACTTTATGATGTTCTGCTACAAGCCATTTCACGTTGCTCTTGTAAATCTAGTTATGCATTAAACATGTTTGATAGTCACCAAATGGACTCACATTNAGTCTGGTGGGCTACAGTCCATGGGGTCACAAGGAATTGGATGCTGCTGAGCGACTAAGTAACACTTTATGATGTTCTGCTACAAGCCATTTCACGTTGCTCTTGTAAATCTAGTTATGCATTAAACATGTTTGATAGTCACCAAATGGACTCACATTATTGTGTGATAAACAGCAGTACTTTCTTCCTCTGGGGCTGGGAGAGCAACCTGGGATATATAAGGTGCCTGACTACTTTTCTTCAGAAACTGAATCCCTGTTCTGGGAAGAGAGTCTGTTTTGACAAGAGTGTTGCCTTCCTCCTCCCCCATTGCCCAATCCTGGCACACGTAGGCAGCATGGCCCGGAGGACACCTGTGCTCCTCTGTTCTTGGTTGCACGAATGCCCACCATGGTGCCCTTCGTGTGTCAAATGTTGCTGTGTGTACACGTATCTCTAACATAAGGTCTAGTGCCTCCCTGTGCCTGCTGTGTGCTAAGCATTGTCCTGAGTGCCTTGCTTCGATTACTTCTAATCCTCATTATGAACCCTGCAAAGAGAGTGGCTTTATGTCTATTTCCAAGTTATAGATGAGAAAACCGAGGCTCAGCTCTACCTCACTTCACATGCCAGCCATGATCTTTGCCTGCATTAAGCTGTAGTTTTTGTTTTGGAGTGTCAAAGTTGGGTTCCACACTCATAAATATAGATATATTGTGGTTTGATTGCTAAGTCACGTCCTACTCTTTTTCAGCCGTATGGACTGTAGCCTGTCAGACTGCTTTGTCCATGGGATTTGCCAGGCAAGAATATTGGAGGGGGTTGCCATTGCCTTCTTTAGGGGAGCTCCCCAACCCAAGGATTGGACCACGTCTCCTGCATTGGCAGGTGAGCCCTTTCCTGCTGAGCCACCGCAGAAGGCCGCGAATGTTATAGTGAGAGATTTTCTACTGCTTTACTCCTGTTCATTTCTGTTTTATTTAAAACACTTTTATTTCACGTGAACATTTGGACTTGGTTAGTGTGAAATTGAAATTTCCTTCTATAAAACATAGCTTTGGGGCGCCCATTTGCCTTACCTCTTCTGGCACCGTAAAGCTTTCATGGGGGTCTTCTTTCCAGTTCTTGTTCTTTCTTGCCTTTTTTTGGTTTTCAGGGGCAGTGGTTTTACTGCAGGTCTGGACAGCAGGGACCAGCTGAAGGTCTTCTTAAGGCGAGCCAGGCAGGGCTTTCTTTGCGAGGCCTGGAAGTCAGCAGTGTGGAGGAGGCTGCCTCCTGGCTGCAGTCCTGTGGGGCTTGCAGTGCCCACCACCTGTGAGGGTATATGGGTGGGGTTTGCTGAGACCCAGCTATCCTGGGAGGTCCTTGGTGACAGTCGACACTGGCACAGCTGTGCTTTGTCAGCAGTGACCTCACCCCACACCCTTGCCTTCTGCTACCCGTAAACATTAACTGGCAGGGGCAGCAGGGTGGAGGTGGGGCATTGGGTTGTGATTGCCACTGAGCAGAACTTTTCTTTCCTGGCTGGCACTCAGCCTGTATCAGTCGAGCAGCCCTGGTACAAACCTCCAATCCAAGCCAGCGGTTCCTTGCTCATATTCAAGGAGCCTGGGAGGCAGGCCCCTTGCTGCACCACCAGGGCACCAAGCCGTGTGCTCCAGGACTGCATTTGTGTCCCTAAGGGGCTTCTGCAGTAGAGCTCCTGAGCGATCAAACTGGTCTTGCCGCCGACCCTAGGTGCTCAGGCTCCCCAGAAATCGCAGGGCTGGCTTGTTGAAAGGTCTGGGCGTTAACACAACACTCCTGTTCACCCTCTCTGAAGGCCCTTTATGCTGGCATGAATTCCTTTTCTCATGGAGATCTGAAAGCTCTTTTGACTAAATGGGTCACCTTTCTGGGTATTTTCATAAGGCTGGTCAGCTTTTGCCACGCCAGACAACTTTTCTGGAATTTCCGTTTAGATATAAAGGCAACCAAAGAGGTTGGAATTATTTGGAACCCCGTGTGGAATTTTGGCTTTCAAGCTATAGGGAAATGGGTGGGGACTGTGGCAGGGACTGTGTAAATTCCCCATGTCCCATAAATTAAGATTTTGAGATTAGCAGAGGCAGGCAGTGGTCAGCTTTCCTTCAACAAATAGGAATGGTGCGGCTTTCTGCCTCGTGCTTATGGTGACCCAGGCAGAGGCAGGCCTCCCATGTAGCTGGGGGTTTGAAAGGAGTCTCAGTGACTAGAATCAGATTCCTGCATCTCCCCTGCAGCCCCGAAGAAAATAACCAAGTTCTTATCATGCTGGTACTGCACTGCTTGTGCGCACCTCCCTGAAGTGATTTATCAGATATTCTGGGAAAACAAGAATTATTTGGCATTCTACACCCTGCTGGGAGCACAGCTTAGATTGGTGCTTTTTTTTTTTTTTTCCCTGTGCTGGACCTTCATAGCAGCACAGGGCTTTCTCTAGTTGCAGCGCACCAACTTCTCATTGTGGTGGGTTCTCTTGTTGTGGAACGTGAGCTCTAGAGGGCAGGGTTGGTAGCTGTGGCACATGGGCTTAGTTGCCCCCTGGCATGCGGGATCTTCTCAGACCAGGGATTGAACCTGGGTCCCCTGCATTGACAGGCAGATTCTTAATCACTGGATCACCAGGGAGGTCTAGTTTGGTACTTCATGCACAGGAACAAAATGATTGTTCCCTCGGTGGGGTAAAGCAAGCCAGAGGAGGAGGACCAGGCCCTGCCGTCCCAGGGGGTCCTCAGGTGCTGAGGCCTCGGGGCTCCAACCCTAAAGGACCTTTGTGACTTGGCAGTTCTGTTAATTGAACAGAGTTAGTTCTGGGTTCTGTTTACAAGATTCCTTGTCAGAAGAGGCAGAGGCTGGAAGCCCGAGGGTGTGCTGCTGGTGGGACTGGGGGCCACTCAGCGCAGCTTCCAGCCATCCCAGGGCAGAACCCAGCAAGTGTTCTGGGAGAAGGAACCTTGGTGGATCCTGGCTTGCAAGCACCTGGACAGTGGCTTGTCACATTCCCCATGTCCACTAAAGGAGGCAGGCAAGCTGGTACTTGGGGAATACCTCTTTTGCTGGGAAGTCCTTTACAGGAAGCGATCGAGGTGTCACATTGCACTTCCAGTGGGGCACACATCTCTTACGATTGCCTCTCCTATCTCCTTTTCTTAGGACTTTTGTTTGAAAGCCATGGAAAGTCACAGCCAAGGTGGTGGGAGGGTACCCACAGCTCCCCCCTCCCCGGGTGCCCTTCCAGTTCATAGCTTACTGAGCTGTGTTGGTCTCCTAACTTGCCTGTCTTGTTCTCCTACTGGGTGACGACTGCTCCAGGTCAGGCGCTGTCTCTTATTTACCTCTGGGGCTCTGAGCTTGGCTTTTAGTAGGAATATAATAAATAACTTATCGAATAAATAAACAACCTCCAGCATAGATGGGTTGAATAGTAAGTTTGGTACTTTGACTTGTTTGCAGCGTATTTGCTTTCAAAAAATGTATAATTATCAGGCTACAGAGAAATGGGAGTTATGTGCAGTGGACAGTTGGATCTGGGGTCCCAGTAGAACACCACAGTTTGGGGGACAGTGAGGAGTAGCCGCTCAGTCGTATCTGACTCTTTTTGACCCAGTGGACTGGATCCTGCCAGGCTCCTCTGTCCATGGAATTCTCCGGGCAGGAATACTGGAGTGGGTTGTCATGCCCTCCTCCACGGGATCTTCCCAACCCAGAGATCGAACCCAGGTCTCCCGCATTGCAGGCAGATTCTTTACCATTTGAGCTACCCGGGAAGCCCCAAAATGTTCATCTTTTGGGACAGTGATGCTGAACATAAAGAACTGAGCATTTTGTAGTCGTTTTCCAAACACCCATAATTTACTTCAACTGTTAGAAAACAAAACATTTTCCAGATTGCCATGTGAGAGTCAGAAAAATTAACATCAAAAGAAGCCACTGAAAGACACTATGATCATAGTAATAGTTTTGTTAATAGTAAATATATACTGAGCATGTACTGGTACCAGGCATTGGGATAAATCCTTTTCAGTAATGGCTAAATGGAGCTCCATTGCAACCCTGAGTTGTGGTTATTGTGGTAACCCATTACACAGACAAGGAAACTGAGGCACACTCAGTTCAGCCAGTATGTGGCAGGCTGTGACTTGAATCCTCTCCTGAGATTTCAGTCCCCAAAAGAGGACATGTCAGCTCAGCATGTCTTTGAAACTCACTTCTAATAAGTTGTTTTATTTTTTTTTTAATGAAAAGAAAAGTTGCATTTGTAGTTCTTTGTTTAAAAAAAATTAGAAATCAAGAACATAGAAATATAAATAAAAAATGCATCACTTGTGAAGAATGTTAAGTCTTTTTTTCTGTTTTTCCAGAGTTTTGCTTTCACCTCTCTTTTGATCAGAATGTGGAAGAGGGGATGCATTTTCTTAGGAAAAAGACTGTGGACTGGAAATGTTTTGTGAAATCATTCTGATCATACTGATGGTTGTAACAAGATTCATCCTTGAGTTATTGCTGAGCTGTGGTCAGCATTAAAATTGGAGGTCTTTCCTTAATCCCTTACCAACCCTTATCTTGTATGAGAATTAGGTGTAACTTTGTGGCTGAAGACTTGAATGAAGATAATGGGACCTTTTATTCTCTAAATAGAGACGTATTATCTGCAGCCACAGATTAAATATCAGATCTAAGAATAAAGATCGTTGGTACTTAAAAAATAAAAATAAAATTGGAGGTCTTGGTTGAGGCTCATCATAGTTTGCAAGTCTCCCTTCTCTAGAAATGTTTTGGTCAACCACAGAGTGGGGGTGTTGCAGCCACTTCTGTCTCTTAAAAGTTTTTAGGATCAACTTTTATTGGGACTGCCAGGGTCTCTTAATAATAGTAATTATCTTTGGTTACATTGTGACCTTGTCTCATGATTAGTCCAGCACAGAAAGGTGAAACTAAAACATACCTGTTAGTGGCTCAGCTTCCTTAGTTTAAATGTCTCGAATATGCTCGGTAACAATGTAGTTGGTTCACTCTTGCCTGCCTGAGTGCCAAGTTGCTTCATTCGTGTCTGACTCTGTGTGACCCCATGGACTGTAGCCCGCCAGGCTCCTCTGTCCATGGAATTCTCACCTTTGCCTGCCTGCAAACTCTCAGACGTCTGAAAATTGTCTGCAGCCCTGAGTTCTTCATTGGTTTCCTGGAGACATTTTCTCAACAGCCCTCAGGACACCAGACCCTTGGAATCATCCTGTCTTAGTCTTGTTTGAGGCAAAGGAGATAGGCTGTAAACCAGTTTTAAATATAAATTGAGTCATTTCCTCAGGGTGCTTAAGAGTATGGGTCAGTTAGACCCTGCTACTTAATAACTAGGAGACTCAGGGCAAGATGTTTGACTTAGCCCAGGTTATGTGCCCCGGGCTATATTAGTACCCCACTCTTGGCCTTACTGAGGATAAATGATACAGTTCCTGCAAAGCACTTGACCCAGCCCTTGGTGGACACTAAGGGACTTTAAGTGGTGGTTGCTGCCTACCCACCTCCTCTTAATTCCTGGGCTGGTGGTGGCCGCTTTTAACTGGAGGAAGACATGGCCTGATTATCTTATAAGGGGAAGGGTGGGTCAAAGAAATTGGTGACTCAGAAATTGGTCAAAGATACCTCGTAACTTTTAGGGTGTTTTTTGACAAAGAAGTGGCCTGGATTTTTGATGGCAGGAGTCATAGGCTGGTGGCATTTCCTGGTCTTCTGGACAAATATCCCTTAAGAAGAGAAAACAGGTGCCAACTGTTCTTGACACAGTCCCTGACTTTCCCTTTCTTCTTGTTTGGCTAGTGTGTATATCTATCTATATATCTATATCTCTAGACTAGCTCCTTTGTCCTCCTTCCCTTTGGCCTTTCTTTTTGTCTCCTAGCATGTCCTTTGCTCCCGTTTCTTTCTCTCCTGATATTGCCCTCCTGGAAGTGGCTGTAACACCGTCCAGAGTCCAGTGACCGCTCATGGGTTTGAGTCTTGACTCTGCCACTTGAGAGCTGGCTGACCCCAGCTCACTGCCTCTTGTTCTGTCGCTCAGTCATGTCCAATTCTTTGTGATCCCGTGGACTGCAGCACGCCAGGCTTTCCTGTCTACCACCTCCTGGAGTTTGCTCAAACTCATGTCCATCGAGACAGTGATGCCATCCAACCATCTCATCCTCTGTTGTCCCCTCCTCCTCCCGCCTCAGTCTTTCCCAGCATCAGGGTCTTTTCTAATGAGTCAGTTCCTTGCATCAGGTGGTCAGAGTATTGGAGCTTTAGCTTCAGCATCAGTCCTTCCAGTGAATATTCAGGATTGATTTCCTTTGGGATTGACTGGTTTGATCTCCTTGCAGTCCAAGGGAGTTACAGGAGTCCTCTCCAGCACCACAGTTCAAAAGCATCAGTTCTTCAGTGCTCAGCTTTCTTTACGGTCCAACCCTCACATCCATACATGACTACTGGAAAAACCATAGCTTTGACTACATGGATCTTTGTTTGCAAAATAATGTCTCTGCTTTTTAATATGCTATCTAGATCTGTCATACCTTTTCTTCCAGGAAGCAAGCGTCTTTTAATTCCATGGCTGCAGTCACTGCAGTGATTTTGGAGCCAAAGAAAAGTCTCTCACTGTTTCCGNGAAAAACCATAGCTTTGACTACATGGATCTTTGTTTGCAAAATAATGTCTCTGCTTTTTAATATGCTATCTAGATCTGTCATACCTTTTCTTCCAGGAAGCAAGCGTCTTTTAATTCCATGGCTGCAGTCACTGCAGTGATTTTGGAGCCAAAGAAAAGTCTCTCACTGTTTCCGTTGTTTCCCCATCTATTTGCCATGAAGTGATGGGATCAGATGCCATGATCTTAGTTTTTTGAATGGTGAGTTTTAAGCCACCATTGCATTATTATACTGAAGCCCTGCCCCTCCCACTAACCCTTTTCAGCCCCTAGTGGAGGAGAATGAATAGAAGCCAGTCGTGCTGGAGGGGAGGTGATGCTGACTGCCTTGAACACTTTCCGTCTGAAGCCCAGCAGGTTATCCTAGCTGCTCCCGCAGCCCCAGTCCCACTCCAGCCTGGCTTGTTGGCTGACCCAGCCCTGGGCGCCACCTTCCTTCTCTTCTAGTCCTGGCCCTTTGACGTCTGGGATCATGGTGGGACTGCCTGCGCCATCTGTCAGGATTTGTGTGGCCCTGGGTGTGGTCTTGAACCCAGAACTATCTAACGTCTTCTCATGGAGACACCAACATGTTTTTACAGTAGTTCTAGGGAACTAGACTGCTGAGGTGACACTAGCCTGTACACACAGCATCAAGGTTGCCCGAATGGGCTGAGGGAAGGCAGCTGGCCCTGAAGACTGTGGCTACTGAGAGCAGGGGATGTGGAGGGTTGGGGGGCAGGCAGCATTTTCAGTTCTTGTCGGAGTGTGCTGGCTTGGCCCAGACAGGCTGAAGGAATCTGTGTCTTGTGTAACTACCTGCTTCTCCCAGTTACCCCTTGGGTGCAGCTGCCTGCTGTGCCCTTTGTTGGGCCACGTTTCTAATATTTGACTTTTAGGGAGCTTCACTTTCTTAGGTCATCTTTTGTGGGGGCAGGGAACACCCAACATCTTTCCCAGAGATAGAATTTGTGGAGGGTGGGGGCTTACTTCAGTGAGTGACCAGTGCAGAGTTTTATTTTGTAATGATTATATTTGTTTGTATTTCTTTATTTTTGGCTGTTCTGGGTCTTCATTGCTGACCGTTTTTTTTTTTTTTTTTTTCCTTGTTGTGGCCAGTGGGGTGCGTGGGCTTCTCACCGCAGTGGCTCTTCTTGCTATGGAGCACGAGCTCTAGGGCACTTGGGCTCAGTGGCTGTGGCTTCCGGACCCTGGAGCGAGGGCTCAGTAGCTGTGGCACACGGATTTAGTTGCTCTGAGGCATGTGGGATCTTCCCAGATCAGCGATCCAACCCAAGTCTCCTGCACTGGTCAGTGGATTCTTTACCACCGAGCCACTAGGGAAGCCTGATTTTTATGTTTTGATACTGGGAAGATATTATTCAGCCTGAGTACCGTTTCCATGTGATAGGGCAAATATTTAAACCATTATACAATGGCTTTTGTTTCTTTTTCACCAGCTTTTAAAGTTGGCCATCGGTTAGGTGTTATCAATAAGATCAGCTGTGCATCTGGAGACCAGGTTCTGGTCCTGGAAAAGGCCCAGAACAAGTTGGATTTGTCAGGATTTCCGGTCCCGGGCAGATGCCAGGACCAGACACTGTATATCTTAGTCCCAGGCCTGCTTCTGTCATCCCTGGATGGAGAGCCCCGACCTCTCAGCCTGCTTCCCCATCTGTAAAATGGGAGATCTGGCCTATTCCTGTGTTTCTCCAAATCCAGTTATTTGTAAAGGAACCACCTTTATTCTTTTTGCCATCTCCCATGTCTTCCATTTTCAGTCACCACCCCTCCCCGTCAGTTGACTGACTCACTTTTAAAACAGATGTATTTGTAAAGGAGACTTTCATAATATGGAAAAACGTTGTCACCAGGTAAATTGAAGGTAACCATAAATAAACCCCAAACAGTGTCATTAAATCCCAGCTGGTGCTGTTGCCTGTTCTGAGGGAGGCCTACTCTTCTAGTTAGAAGGAAAATTAGCCAGAGGTGAAGAGCTGTTCAAAGTCACCTACAACACACTGAGCCTTTTTCCTTGACCTACTACTCCAAAGAGTTGAGAAAGAATTGGAAGGAGAATAAAGTTTTCTCACCTATAGCACAGAGTAGTAATGTATAGATACTTTGTTCAGTAAAGACATGTGGAGCCTCTGCTGTGCACCGGGAGCTGTGCTGGAGGCTAGGAGCATAAAGGGGATTGGGGCTTGGAAGAGAGGCTAAGAAAATGACTTTTTAAATTTGAGTGTTTTGAGTGAACAATAAACTTATTTCAGTCCAGAATAATTCTGGGCTTCCCAGGTTAGCAAAGTGGTAAAGAGTCAACTTACCAATGTAGAAGATGCAGGTTCAATTCCTGGGTCAGGACAATCCGTTGAAGTAGGAAGTGGCAACCTGCTCCAGTGTTCTTGCCTGGACAGAGGAACTTGTCTGGCTACAGTCCATGGGGTCGACCTGCAAAGAGCCGAACAAGACTGAGTGAGCACATAACAAATCCAGGATAATTCTAAAGAAACTAAATATATTGAAATTATATCATAGTTGAACTATGATACATTGTTTCATACATTGTTGAAATTGTGTCATAGTTCTTACAGTAACAATCCATCTTAACCGTTTATGTGATGGTAACCAACTTTGCCTCCCTAAAGCTTGCTTTGAGTTGAAACTCTCTTGGAGTCCTTGTCAGTAGATAAAGTAAAACAAATATGCTGGATATACTGTTTGCAGTATGGTCCCTTCCCCTCAGATTAGCACATCCCAGAGTTCCTACAAAGCAAGATGAACACAGGATTAGATCTCTGAATTACCTCTGGGTAGTCTCCAGGAATGGATGGTATGCTCTTAAGTAGTCAGGGTATGAGGCCGAGTCAGATTTTTCTGTCCATCTGCTAGTTGATGACATGACCTGCCTCCCTTGGGTTTCTGGGAATGGGGAGCTCATGGTTAAGAGTGAGGACTTGGGAGTCAGGCAGCTCTGGGGTCGAATCTGGCATTTACTGTGTGATGTAGTATTGGGTTACATAGTTTCTCTGGGTTAGTGCTCAGTGTTCTCACCAGTAAACTGAGGATAATCATAGTTTCTACCTGCAGGAGTAGGTGTGAAGATTTAATGAGCAAAGTACTTGCCACACGGGAAGTATTTGGAAAACACTGTCAGGTAATCAATCCCACACTTTTCTGATTGAAAGGGTCACATTTTTACTGCTCTAGGCTGGTGGGTGAGTGAGGTGAAGGGAGATGTCAGGTTTGGGGTTTGGTTTGTTGGTGCTGATTGGTGTTAGGTTTGGGACAGATGGTGCCAGGATCCCTAAGACATTGTGTATGGATGAAATGGATAGCAAGAAGAGCCCTCGGGCTTCCCTGGTGACTCAGTGGTAAAGAATCCACCTGCCAGTGCAGGAGACAGGTTGCATCCCTGGTCTGGGAAGATCCTGCATGCCACAGAGCAACTAAGCCCGTGTGCCACAACTGAGGAACCTGTAGAGCCCGCAGCTACTGAAGCCTGTGCGGATACAGCCTGTGTTCCACAAGGGAAGCCACTGCAATAGAAAGGCCTCACAAAGAAACGAGAAGTAGCCCCTGCTTGGCAAAACTATAGAAAAGCCCACACAGCAATGAAGACCCAGCACAGCCAAAATAAGTAAATACAATTAAAAAAAGAAAAGAAGAGTCCTCAAGGAGAAAACGGGGCATTTAGATTCCTTTCAGTTGCAAGGAATGGGGCCCTGAACTGGCTCACTTACAAAAAAAGTTGGTTGTGTCATGTCAGCAGGCCCAGACTGAGTGGGTTATGGGTTTCTGGGATCCAGTGACTCAGTGATGTCATCAAGGACCTAGATTGTTGGGGTTTCTCTTCTCATGGTTTCATTGTTCCTAAGACTGATTCCTCTTGTGTGTTTTCCCAGAGCAGAGATTTCTTCCTTTGAGGTTGAGAGACAGTTCCTGGGGGTTCTTATAAGCCAAGAACAACTTCCCCAGAAGGTGGTAACTGATCCTCCTTATGTCCCATCGTCCCAAATTAGATCACATGCCTACTTTTGAGTCCATATCTGGCAGCGGGATGGTTTGTCCTGAGACCATGAGGCCCTTTTCAGAGCTGAGTGCAGTCATTTCCTTGCGGGTGCACAGGTTCTATCCAGACTTCTATCAGAATTGTTCCAGTAAGGACAAAGTAGGCTGGGTGCTGGGTAGGCCTGTTGTAGGAGGTGGAATCAGAAAAGGGGTTGGGGCTTGCCTGGGGGGTAGGAGGAGTGTGATGGGGAAGATGTGTGTCTTACCCCACAGGCTTCTTGCTCCATTTCTCTGTCTCCCTCAGCCCCTTTGTTTTATACCCAGGGGTCATGTCCATACCCTCTGCTCCTCTCACATCCTTCCTACTGTTTATCCTGCCTCAGTTCAGTTCATTCCAGTTCAGTCGCTCAGTTGTGTCCGACTCTTTGTGACNCCAAAGAGTTGAGAAAGAATTGGAAGGAGAATAAAGTTTTCTCACCTATAGCACAGAGTAGTAATGTATAGATACTTTGTTCAGTAAAGACATGTGGAGCCTCTGCTGTGCACCGGGAGCTGTGCTGGAGGCTAGGAGCATAAAGGGGATTGGGGCTTGGAAGAGAGGCTAAGAAAATGACTTTTTAAATTTGAGTGTTTTGAGTGAACAATAAACTTATTTCAGTCCAGAATAATTCTGGGCTTCCCAGGTTAGCAAAGTGGTAAAGAGTCAACTTACCAATGTAGAAGATGCAGGTTCAATTCCTGGGTCAGGACAATCCGTTGAAGTAGGAAGTGGCAACCTGCTCCAGTGTTCTTGCCTGGACAGAGGAACTTGTCTGGCTACAGTCCATGGGGTCGACCTGCAAAGAGCCGAACAAGACTGAGTGAGCACATAACAAATCCAGGATAATTCTAAAGAAACTAAATATATTGAAATTATATCATAGTTGAACTATGATACATTGTTTCATACATTGTTGAAATTGTGTCATAGTTCTTACAGTAACAATCCATCTTAACCGTTTATGTGATGGTAACCAACTTTGCCTCCCTAAAGCTTGCTTTGAGTTGAAACTCTCTTGGAGTCCTTGTCAGTAGATAAAGTAAAACAAATATGCTGGATATACTGTTTGCAGTATGGTCCCTTCCCCTCAGATTAGCACATCCCAGAGTTCCTACAAAGCAAGATGAACACAGGATTAGATCTCTGAATTACCTCTGGGTAGTCTCCAGGAATGGATGGTATGCTCTTAAGTAGTCAGGGTATGAGGCCGAGTCAGATTTTTCTGTCCATCTGCTAGTTGATGACATGACCTGCCTCCCTTGGGTTTCTGGGAATGGGGAGCTCATGGTTAAGAGTGAGGACTTGGGAGTCAGGCAGCTCTGGGGTCGAATCTGGCATTTACTGTGTGATGTAGTATTGGGTTACATAGTTTCTCTGGGTTAGTGCTCAGTGTTCTCACCAGTAAACTGAGGATAATCATAGTTTCTACCTGCAGGAGTAGGTGTGAAGATTTAATGAGCAAAGTACTTGCCACACGGGAAGTATTTGGAAAACACTGTCAGGTAATCAATCCCACACTTTTCTGATTGAAAGGGTCACATTTTTACTGCTCTAGGCTGGTGGGTGAGTGAGGTGAAGGGAGATGTCAGGTTTGGGGTTTGGTTTGTTGGTGCTGATTGGTGTTAGGTTTGGGACAGATGGTGCCAGGATCCCTAAGACATTGTGTATGGATGAAATGGATAGCAAGAAGAGCCCTCGGGCTTCCCTGGTGACTCAGTGGTAAAGAATCCACCTGCCAGTGCAGGAGACAGGTTGCATCCCTGGTCTGGGAAGATCCTGCATGCCACAGAGCAACTAAGCCCGTGTGCCACAACTGAGGAACCTGTAGAGCCCGCAGCTACTGAAGCCTGTGCGGATACAGCCTGTGTTCCACAAGGGAAGCCACTGCAATAGAAAGGCCTCACAAAGAAACGAGAAGTAGCCCCTGCTTGGCAAAACTATAGAAAAGCCCACACAGCAATGAAGACCCAGCACAGCCAAAATAAGTAAATACAATTAAAAAAAGAAAAGAAGAGTCCTCAAGGAGAAAACGGGGCATTTAGATTCCTTTCAGTTGCAAGGAATGGGGCCCTGAACTGGCTCACTTACAAAAAAAGTTGGTTGTGTCATGTCAGCAGGCCCAGACTGAGTGGGTTATGGGTTTCTGGGATCCAGTGACTCAGTGATGTCATCAAGGACCTAGATTGTTGGGGTTTCTCTTCTCATGGTTTCATTGTTCCTAAGACTGATTCCTCTTGTGTGTTTTCCCAGAGCAGAGATTTCTTCCTTTGAGGTTGAGAGACAGTTCCTGGGGGTTCTTATAAGCCAAGAACAACTTCCCCAGAAGGTGGTAACTGATCCTCCTTATGTCCCATCGTCCCAAATTAGATCACATGCCTACTTTTGAGTCCATATCTGGCAGCGGGATGGTTTGTCCTGAGACCATGAGGCCCTTTTCAGAGCTGAGTGCAGTCATTTCCTTGCGGGTGCACAGGTTCTATCCAGACTTCTATCAGAATTGTTCCAGTAAGGACAAAGTAGGCTGGGTGCTGGGTAGGCCTGTTGTAGGAGGTGGAATCAGAAAAGGGGTTGGGGCTTGCCTGGGGGGTAGGAGGAGTGTGATGGGGAAGATGTGTGTCTTACCCCACAGGCTTCTTGCTCCATTTCTCTGTCTCCCTCAGCCCCTTTGTTTTATACCCAGGGGTCATGTCCATACCCTCTGCTCCTCTCACATCCTTCCTACTGTTTATCCTGCCTCAGTTCAGTTCATTCCAGTTCAGTCGCTCAGTTGTGTCCGACTCTTTGTGACCCCATGGACTGTAGCACACCAGGCTTCCTTGTCCATCACCAACTCCTGGAGCTTGCTCAAACTCATGTCCATTGAGTTGGTGATGCTATCCAACCGTCTCTATTTATCCTGTCTTTTTTTTTTTTTTTTTTATCCTGTCTTCTTCTTAAGACCTCTGCCTTCATACAGATTTTTTTGGTAGGAATCCTACTGATTGTATATCATTTGTAAAATAGAAATAATTTGTAAAATATTTATTATTTCTTTCCTAGGTAGGAGTAATATACATTTTTGCATAGCCATGGGAAAATTGCATAAAAATAGTAAAAGGGGAAAAATTACTGATAACCTCACTGTTCATAGATAACCAAGGAATTGTTACCATTCCCTTCTGGTTTTCTCACCTATATGTACATAACACATTATAAATAGCTTAGGAGCCAGACGGGGTGTAGTTTTGTATTTCATCATTTGATGATACTTTCTTTCTCATCAAGTATCACTTAAAAACTTGATTTCTTAAAACACTCCATCATAAAGGGTATATCGTTTAACACTATGTCAGTAAACATGGGGTACAGAGCAATAAAAATGAATAAGCTATAACTCTGCTTAGTTTGGGGTCTCCTGAGAATCGGCTGGGCTCAGGGATCTGCCCCCAGGTAGAGGTTCCTTTTGGGAGTGGGATGATCCCAGAAAGTAGGAAGGAGGGATGAGTGGAAGAGAGGAGGAGGAGAAACCAATATTAAGGCAAATTATCAAGGTCATTGCTGTGGGCAGCAGGGACTGAGTTATGCTGGGATCTCCTGAGGAGCGTACAGAATGCATCTAGAATTGTCTACCTGGAGAAGGACAGGAAGCTGGAGACCCACCAGCTCCTCTTCTCTCCGTCTCCTTAAAGATGGAGACGTGAATTCCATTCTGGGTGCACATTGCATGCTGACTCTGGGGCTGGGGGAGGGGCAAGAGGGAAAAGAAGAGACCTGGGCTTGTGTAGATGGGTGGTCCCAGCGGGGAGATCTGAGCTGGCCCAGGAGTGCGCATCATATCTGTGGCTTAAGTCAGACATGGGTCAATTGAATGGTCACAGGCATCAGCAGCATCTCCAGGCTAATCCCCCTGCATCAGTTTCACAATGTTGAGAAGAAAAAGCAAACTGCAGAAAGATAGCCACTCTGTGATACTGTTTATATAAAGTTTTACAGAGATAATAGAAATACAGCTCTGTTTATGGGAATAATTATCACCACACTTTGGATAGTGATTGCCTGCGATAGGGGATAAAAGGGTGCTGTCATGAAGGGATGTGCAGGGGTTTTCCACTCTTTGTAACATTTTAGTTCTTCAGTTGCATGGTGATTGCATTGTTCTTCTGCCTTTGTGTGTGTGTGTGTATGTATTATTTCCCTTTTATACTTTCAATGGGCTTCCCCTGTGGCTCAGCTGGTAAAGAACCTGCCTGCAATGCAGGAGACCTGGATTTGATCCCTGGATTGGGAAGATCCCCTGGAGAAGGGAATGGCTACCACTCCAGTATTCTGGGCTAGAGAATTCCATGGACTGTATGGGATTCCAAAGAGTCGGACACAACTGAGCAACTTCACACACATACTTTCAGTGCCAGTACAGTGTATTATTGAAATTGATAAAGGGAAGTTAAAAGGTTTTGTTGTTGTTGTCTGTCTGTTGGGCCTAGCTTGTGAGAAAGAAAACAGGTCATCCTCAAGATGTCAGGATAGTATTAGGACAAAAGACATTTACACTTTGCAAGGCTTCTACCCTCCTACTCCCCAAATATGTGTTGAAACTCCTGAGCTCATAACCTTAGAATGTAAGGCCCCTCCATTGTTTGTGAGCACAGCAGGCTTGGGTTTCTCAAAGGCAGAGAGAATGTCTAACGTTTGCCTCTGGGAGTTTCTAGTCAATGGCCTTTTGTCTAAGTGAAGGCAGTATTTCTCAAGGAGCTATCTCAAGGGATTGCTGGTATGTTTGAATTGTCCTTAAAAGTAGGGGAGAAAGTCCAGAATTGGGGATTGTTTGATGATGAAATGAACATTACCAGTTAGCTACTTTCTAAGAACACCTTTGCATTGTGACCAAAATCAAGCTTATCTATTTTGTGGTTTTGTGGTTCCTATCTATGGGGGCTGTGGTCTTGGTGTTCCAAGCAGCTCAATGTATAAGCTCAAAAATTTTTAACTTTAAAAAAGATTACTTTATTGAGTTATAACCAACATATAACAAATGACATGTTTAACAGTGTGCAATTCAAAGGCAACAAAAGCAGAAATGAACAAATGGGAATACATCAAATTGTTAAGTTTCTGCATAACCAAGGAAACCATCAACAATATGGAAAGGAAACCTACCAAACAGGAAAAAATATTTGCACAATCTATATCTGATATGGAATTAATATCCAAAATGTATAAAGAACGCAAAAGCAGAAAACCCCAGACAATGGTGCCAGAGGATTTGAATGGACATTTTTCCAAAGAACACATACAGACAGCCAGTGAGTATGTGAAAACATGCTTGGCATTGCTAATCAGTTCAGTTCAGTTCAGGCACTCAGTCAGGTCCGACTCTTTGCGACCCCATGAGCCGCAGTACGCCTCCCTGTCCATCACCAACTCCCAGAGTCCACCCAAACCCATGTCCATCGAGCCAAAGATGCCATACAACCATCTTATCCTCTATCGTCCCCTTCTCCTCCTGCCCTCAATCTTTCCCAGCATCAGAGTCTTTTCCAATGAGTCAGCTCTTCGCATCAGGTGGCCAGAGTATTGGAGTTTCAGCTTCAACATCAGTCCTTCCACCCAGGACTGATCTCCTTTAGGGTGGACTGGTTGGATCTCCTTGCAGTCCAAGGGACTCTCAAGAGTCTTCTCCAGCACCATAGTTCAAATTCATCAGTTCATCAGTTCTTCAGCACTCAGCTTTCTTTATAGTCCAACTCTCACATCCATACATGACCACTGGAAAAACCATAGCCTTGACTAATCAGGGAAATGCAAATCAAAACCACAGTGACAGACTTCCCTGGTGGTCCAGTGGTTAAGACTCCACTCCCACTGCAGCGGGCATGGGTTCCATCCCTGATCTGGGAACTAAGATCCCTCATGCCCCAAGGTGCATCCAAAAAAAATGAAAGGGAAATGGGGCAACAGGCTATCACTTCACAATTGTTAGAATGGCTGTTATCTAAAAACAGAAGAGATAGCAAGTATTGGTGAGGATGTGGAATAAAGGGAACCCTTGGATACTGCAGCCACCACAGGAAAACAGTATGACAGTTCCTCAAAAACATTAAAAGGGGGTTACCCTATGATCCAACAATTCCACTTCTGGTATTTATCTCAAGAAAACAGGAACACTCCGAAAAGGAATATGCACCTGATGTTCGCTGCAGGATTATTTACAGTAGTCAAAACAAGGAAACAACCTAAATGTCTAACAGTGGATGAATAAAGAAAATGTGATATATGTACATCCCATAATCAGAGATAAAAAATGAATTCTTGCCATTTTCAACAATATGGATGAACCTTGAGGTTGAATAAGTCAGGTACCCTCTGATCTCATTTGTATGTGGAATCTTAAAAGAAAATACACATATACGCACACACATTAAAAAACCAAACTCATAGATACAGAGAAGAGATTGATAGTTGCCAGAGGCCAGTGTTGAGGGGTGGGCAAAATGAGTGAGGAGGATCGAAAGTTACAAACGCCACTTCTGAAATAAGCAAGTCCTGGGGATGTAGTGTACAGCGTGGTAGCTGTAGTTGAATAGTACTGTGTTGCTGCATATGGTGACAGATGTTAACTAGAATTATTGTGGTGATCACTTTGCAATGTATATATACAAATATTTTTAAAAAGAGATAGAAATGATTGTATCTACTGAACTAAGGGCAAACTCTCAGCTTCTAAACGTCAGTTGCGTGCCATGTTTCCCCTGTTTTGCTCTGAAAGAAGTCTTGCTGAGTCTCTATCGGAGTGTCTGTATTAAAAAGTGTACAGTTTGATATGCTTTGAGATACACACACATACACACACACACACACACACACACCCATTGTGAAACATTGTGAAACCACCACCATAACCAAGGTAATGAACGTATCTATCCAGCCTCCAAAATTTCTTGCATCTCTGTAATTCCTCCCTCCCATCTGCACACAATCACTGATCTGCCTTCTGTCAGTAGGTCAATTTTAGAATATTATAGAAATGGAACCCTACAGTATATACTGAAAACAAACAAAAAAACAACAAAACTTCCTTTCAGTCAGTGTAATTATTCTGAAATTCATCCTTGATATTGCATGCATCAACAGTTCATTTCTTTTTATTGCTAAGCAGTATTTCACTTTATACATATACTGTGATTCTGTTAATGATGTCTGGATTGCTTCCAAATAAAGCTATTATGAACACTTTGTACAAGTCTATATATGGGCAGATCTTTCCTTTTTTCCTGAGTGAATGATTGGATCATATGGTAGGTATATGTTTAACTTCTTAAGAAACTGCCAAACTGTTCTTCAGGTTTTCCATTTTCCGTTTCTACCAACAGTGTATGAGAGTTCCAGTTCTTGTACATCCTAGCCACAAGAAGTGATTTTTTTCCCCCCATAAAAGAGAGTACTTTTTAAGCTAGTTGGTAAAGGCAGCTGTGGCTTTAGTCACTTTTCATTTGTCTGTCCTCCACCACAAAGGTTTTCATTCTCACTGTCAACAGATTCTATAACTAGTGTACTTATAGGAAAAAGTCCCTGAAGTCCTTATACCATGGTATAAGTGGTGGGTGCTTCTTGAGGATGAAATAGAGTGTCTCAAAGCCATCATTCAAGGAGAGGTAGGAAAACTAACATTTGCTATGTGCTGTAGACTGCTAAGTGGTGCTTTTCATCAAGTATCTTGTGAATTCTAACAGCCCTATGAAGTATATATTATCTGTTCTTTACAGATGGGGAAACTGAGGCACTGAGCTGTTTAGTGACTTGCCACATAGCCAGGAAGCAGAAGAAACAGACTGAAAGCAAATGTATCGTGAGGATGTGTATGGTTCCATGTTATAGGAAGCCCAAATAATCCTGGCTCATCCAAAAAGGAAGCTCATTGGCTCCTGCAGCTGGAAAGTCCAGCAGTGGGGTAGGCTGCAGGTGCCTTTTGATCTAGGGGCTTCCGGATTGTCAGAACCTTGGCTCTGTTTCTCTAAGATTCTTTTGTCTCGTGGACAGGCTAGTATAGCAGTTCCTGGCCCCCCTAGCCACACCCACGCTTCCCAGAGGCAGGCCCTGGTCCAGGAAGTCTCAGGAAATCCCTGAAGTTCTCTCTGATTGGACCAGCCTATGTCATCTGCCCTCTTCTCAACCAGTCATTGGCCAGAGAGTTGTTGGGATAGGCTTAACCTAGATCACATCTCCTGTCTTCCCCCACATCTGGGAGAAAGGACCTCAGGGGGGTTTCTCATACTGAATCATTTCTACCTTAACTTGCTCTTTGTTATTTAGAAACCTCCTTCATTTCATGAAACTAGTATCATTGGCTATGGTATTATATGGCTGTGATTTAGAGTGATCACTTCTGTCCCACCTTAGAGCAAGACTACCTCTTCACCTCACAAGCATATCAAACAGGAAAAAAAAAAAAAAATAGAGCATAAATTGTAGCATGCTTGAGGTTTGTTTTACATTATCTGTATAATTAAAAGGTGTTAGTTAGACTTGAATATAAAATAAAGTTTGCCTTTAAATGACATAATTTTCATGCCTTTGAAAAGTAACATCATTTGTGACCCTCGGTATTGCAGATTTGTTAGCGTGCCATCTCAAGAAGGTATAAAATGGCAGCAAGAGGCACCCCACTCCCCTTTCTAAGGGGAAGAATTGAAAGAAGGAATGAGTGAGGAATAGGGGATTTGATTACCTTCCAGAGTCTTCACTGAAGGAGAGGAAAATGTAGCTCAGCCTTGGTGACTCTTCCCAATTAAAAACTAAAAACAGATCGTGGTTATGGGGCTTGGACTTCTGACAAACCAGCAGCCTGGGTCATCTTGAGTCTTATTACAGATTGGAAGGTTCTGTTAGGTGTAAAGTGGAAGCTTCAAGAATTCCTCATTGGACAGTCAAGACTGTTCCCTTATCAAAGCCCCAGCCGGAGGAGACCACCCTAATCACTGGACAGATGAGTTGACCACGTGTAATGTCTGGCTCAGCACGACATACGTGACCTGAGGCGGCAGCATGGGAATGAGTCTTACTGGGATTAACTCTCTCCTGTGATGTACTTTCAAACGAGACCATCCTTTTCTCTCTGGTGACCTCACCAGGGCCCTTATGCTACAAAGCGTAATTGTTTGGGGCCCATAAATTTAAGCCTCTTAATTAATCGACTCAAGACCTAAGAGCAGATTTGCTGTTCTTTGTGATGAGTCCGTGGCTTTGCATGCTCCGACTCAGATGAGAGGGGGTTGCGGAGCACAGAAGGAGAAGAACGCGGAGCTGGCACAGCTAGCTCTTCCTCTGACTGTGCTCTTTGTCAGCCCTGCCCCTGGGCCTCCGTTTCCTCCTCTGTGAGCTCTGAGCACTGATCCAGAATCGGGGCACCAATTAGTGGGCTGCACTTTGCTCTCTTCTCGGCAGACACTGCTGGACGCCCATGCTGTTCTTTCCTGCTGAGCCCAGACTTGACTTTCGAGTCCCTTTGTGGTGTGGTGCTCCAGGTAACCATTTAGTCCTTAACCGTCTCCAGGAAACTGCCTGAACTTGACCTCCCCTTCGTCTACAATGGCTTGGATTTTACCCTGTGAAGAGCCTACAAAGCTCGTTGGGCCCAGTGGGCTGCTGGTGATGGCCTCAGCTTTCACATCAGCTGGCCCGAGCGCCGTACCCTGACAGCATGCTCTCCTTCACAGCCCGAACCTTGACCCTTACTCTTCCCTCTTCTGTTTGAGCACTCATTAACAAATATATATATATAAAATTTATTTATTTGGCTGCATCAGGTTTTAGTTACAGCATGTGGGATCTAGTTCTCAGGCTAGGGATTGAACCCAGGCTCCCTGCTTTGGGAACTTGGCATCTTAGCCTCTGGACCACCAGGCAAGTCCCTACTCATTTTTTTCCTCTTAGTTCAGTTACCAGTTCAGGTGCCTCTTCCCTCGGAGAATCTGTCTTCAGATTCCCCATGTGGAGGTCATCATTTTCTCTTGTGTTCCCACAGCACCGTCCACACAAATTGTAATAAGTCTCATAAAACAGCCACAATGCTGTTTATGACCACAGCCCTCCACCAGACCAGCCTCAAAGCCGTTTGATCTTCTTATATTACCATTATGATTTCCGCCTGCTAAGAGTGCCAGGATTATTTTCTGTATATTTTTTCTTTATATCTACTCATCGTGTTGTTGTTATTTTGTCTTCATCACACCTGAAGGCATGTGGGATCTTAGTTTTCTGACCAGGGATCAAACCCATGCCCCCTGCAATGGAAGCGCAGAATCCTAACCACTGGATCACCAGGGAATTCCCTACATCTACTCATTTTTATGTTCTTGCATTTCAAAAGGAAACTATAGAACACAGTCATAAATAGAAAAACTCTATCACTTGCCATAAAGGATAGGTCACTCCAAAAATAAAATCCATGGAAACAAGTGTTACTACATTTTTGAAAAGCTTAACACTCTGAGCCCGAGGCCTGCCTAGACTTGGGACGTGACTCTTCATGACCCAGCCCCAAATCTAGCAGTTTTCACCTCAGCCATCTGTCCCACCCCTTCTTGGGAAAAGCTGCCTTTTCTTGGAAATGGCTATTGAGTCTCAGCAGGAGCAGAGTGCCCAGAAGAGACAGGTCTCCGGAGATGCTGAACGATTTGATACTCTAACCCCTTTGTTTACTGCAAAAGTCAGAATTGTTTGAGGATCATGAGGACAGTGAGTGGGAAATATGTAACTTTGGTAGTTCACTGCCTCTGACTCCCTGATGGCTCAGCAGGTAAAGAATCTGCCTGCCGTGCAGAAGACACAGAAGATACAGGTTCAGTCCCTGAGTCGGGAGGATAGCTTGGAGAAGGGAAATGGCAACCCACTCCAGTATTCTTGCCTTGGAAATCCTATGGATAGAGAGAAGAGCCTGGTGGGCTACAGTCCATGGGTTTGCAAGAGTTGGACAGCTGAGCGACTGAAGCAAGCCAGACTGATAGGAAGGACTTGGCTAGATTAGGGTTTGATAGATGAAAAAAGAAATGAAAGAAATGTGATTCCACCTTTGAGTAAACTCTTATGGAAAATGATGTCTTGGGTCTCTGTTCTTTGCAATTTACATCTTGGGAAGGCCTGATGGTGCAGATACCCCCATTTCATAGACGGGAAGAGTGATGCCCAGAGGCCTGATGACCTGGAGCTAGTCTGACTGGGTGGAACTAGGTCACCACTGTCACACCTTGATTTCCCATGTAGGATATTTCCTGTTAGACTTACGTTGTTGTTTAGTCACTGAGTCGTGTCCGACTCTTTTGCGACCCAATGGGCTGTATTTCGCCAGGCTCTTCTCTCCATGGGATTCTCCAGGCAAGAATACTGGAGCAGGTGGTCATTTCCTTCTCCAGGGGATCTTCTAAACCCAGGGATCAAACCTTTGTCTCCTGCACTGGCAGGTGGATTCTTTACCACTGAGCCACCTGGAAAGCTCCCAGACTTTTTCTCTACTGTAATTCAAGTTGCTGAGCAACAAACTAGAACCACAGTGGCTTTCTTGGAAACTTATCAGACTTCTTGGAAACATCAGGGCTTCTTTTCCTTGCAAAGAATTCACAAATACTCTGATTTACCCTTGAAAGAATGCCAGGCAGCTTATTGCCTGTTCTGCTCTTTGCCCAGAATGGTGCCATACCGTATTTTATTGGTGGGCGGGGAGCTTCAGGGTTTGGCCTCAGTTGTTGAACACTTGCACGTGTTCCCAGCGAGGAGGTGAGATCTCACATTGTGAAGAGATGCACCAGAAGCGAGCCAGATCCTTGGGGCTCTGCCACAGCAAAACTCCAGGCTGTGCTGGGATGTCTGACCTCTTCAACTTGCCTGTAGGATTAGTATTTGTTGAATAATAGTACACTCTGACCCAGGGAGCAAAACCCAATAGGACAGTCGCTGAATCTGGGGGGGTGTGTGAGTAAACAGCTGCGTTCCACCCCCATGGAACTGGCCTCTGACCAGCTGCCTGATGGCTGTTTACCTTTCAGTCTTTTGGACCCTTTGGCCTTCTCCTTCAGTGGATGGGCAGCCTCCTGGTCTATGCATACAAGTCCTGATGGGGAGGGAGGGACTTAGATCTCAAGACACAGCTTCTTTAAAACCTATTACCCCCTCCATCCCATCCTCTTCATAGGTGAAGGTTGAGTGTATTTGATTTTTTTCTTTTCTTTCTAAATCTTCATTGTTTTAGATCACAAATTAGATACGTGCTTGTTTAAAAAAAAAAAAAGCTTGAGCATTATGCATTATAAGTGAGGTAGGATGTGACTTGAGTACTAACCATAGTGACTGAGCGCCTAGTATGTACTCGGTGGCTTTTTATGCCTCTTCTCAGTTAGTCGTGCACACAGTCAGGAATAGTGTTAATCCCCATTTTACAGATGAGGAACCTGAAGTTCCAGTGAAGATCGCCCCACTGGTACACAAGTGACTGAGCCTGGACTAGTAACACCAAGTCCGTGGAACTCTGGAGACCAGAGCTCTGTGTGGTGTCTTTCTGGAGGAAAGAATTTAGTTTGATTCAGTATCACTTTACTTGTAACAGAATGAGCTTGTATTGTTTGTTTTCAGAAGAGAAGCCATACAGATTATTGTCATTTATAAAACAAGAAGGCACGTGAGCAAAGATCTCCAGAGATGAGTTGTCAGCTGTGTGCATCCGTCTCAGGCCGCTCAGTGCCCCTGGTGTGCTGGTTAATCTTTGAGCCAAAGCATACCCAGGCTGGGATGCTGGCAGGCTTTGGTAGGGTGTGACTCCTTGCTTTTCCTGAACAAGCCTCCCCACTGCCCAAACCATACCACCAATGGGGCAAGCCCATGAGGTCTAAGCCAACCTTTGCATTCCTAACTTAGCTTCCAAATAACGGGGAGCTTATCCACTCCCACTGCTTTGGTATCTCAGGCAGTCTTCAGCTGGAAAACAAATATTACCTGCCTTGAACCTTTGCCAAGCAGCCTCAATTGCAGCCTTGGGATCTGTGGCCCCTCCTTGTAGCAAGCTGAGGCTGAAGCAGCAGTATGATTGTACAGAGTCCTCTGGGCTGTGCTTTACACACCCGCCTCACAAATCTGTACATGGCTGTCTTTGCTGGCTTCCCTTGGGAGGCCTCACAGCCCGTCTGGAGGGTCAGTGGCTGGGTGGTCTCAGCTACACATGCTGTCAAGCAAGCCCCGTAAGGAACTTGCCCCAATGCGTTGCCCTGGATGCCCTCACTGCTTTCTTTTTTGGAGAATCTCATTAGAGAGGTTAGAGATTTTAGCATTCCTGAGATTCTTTCTGTGGCCAGTTGGGTAAACCATTTCATTTCTTCAGTTTCCCAGTTGACCCTATTCTTTTCTTGACCCTCCATGGGCCTGTCAGGTGCAGGCCTATTTTGCATTCTCGGCAAAGCTGCCTGTGTTTGGTTTTTGTGGGTTTTCTGCCACTGAGGTTGAACACGTCTTCTTGACTTCTGAACAGTTTCTGGCCCATCCCAGCTTGATTTCTAAATTTGGCCTGGAATGCAGCTGTAGAGTACTCTCCTCTTTCATGCTCTTGAACTCCTGACTTGCATTTGCTGTTTGATTTTTGTGTCTCTTAGTCTTGGTTGTGGTTTGCTCCCCTTGTAGGAGCTTTCATGTCTATAGGTTTGTCCTCTCTTACATCTTATGCCATGAAGCAGTTCTCAGGTTCTTACCCTACAGGTGGTTTAATGCTGGGAATATTTACGGCAGCTAGCATGGTGCTGGGAGGGAATTCATTCTAGAAGGCCAAGGATTGGATCATGTTGTTCTGTTGACCAAGGTCCTAAGACTTCTCTTCAGTACTTCTGATGGACTGGAATGGAATTGGGAAATTTCACGGAATTTTCTCTGCAGCGTTGAGTAATATTGAGAAAATGTGCATCCCACTTTAGCTGTTTAGACTGGATAAGTCATTCTCGTGATATATTAGGCACCGTTTTTTTAAGTGAAGTGAGAGAAACTCACTTGAGCCTATTTAAGTGATAGAATTGTTCTTCTGTCAAGGTTTATCAAGTTTTTTTTTTTTGTTTTTTTTTTTTTTTAAGGGGTATGTGTTAGATACCCATATGAAGCTACTTAAAAAAAGCCACTTTGCCCAGGAATTCAAAAGTCCCATAGTAGAGCTCCTCCCAAGCATGGCTGGGTCCTCAGCTTCAAATGAGTCATCAGGGTTTGATTTTCTCATCTCTTTTGGTCCTTTTGGGCTCCATGTGGTGGCAGAATAGCTCTGGCCTCCCAGATTCAAGTCTAGCCAGAAAAGAGAGAATCAGAGTGGCGCAAACAGAATTGTTGCTTGTGACTCCCATACAAGTCCCAGGATTTGATGACCCCTCTAGTCATATATGCCTAGCTCTGAGCCAATTTCTGTGCTTAGGGGCACCTGTCACGTTTACCCTACCCGATGCCCAGCATCAGAAACAACCAGTGACCCTTACAGACAACTGTGGGTTCACAGACCTGGGGCAGTCCTGCGGTGGGGCTGAGGAAGGCTTGGAACCAGGAATCGGGAAGCATGGAGGCTACCTCTAGTTTCTGTTTCCCAGGAGTCTATTTTGTCTACCTTCTCTCTGTAGACGAGCCCTACTAGCACCCCACACATCACGACTGCCCCACGGCTCCTGACTCACTCAGTCTAGCCATGTGCAGAGACCTCAAGGGAGAATGTGATTCAGCTCATATTGGAGGTCCCATCCCAGTTCCTTTAGCTATGGAGATTGAGGCTGGGGCCCTTTAAGACGAATCTGGGTGACTGGAGCCTGTTCTAGGAGAAGATGGGATGTAGGCTGATGGTTCAGGAGGGACAGATAGATGCTTCTCCTCATCTGGTTGAGAAGCCTTCTGTCTGCATCCTAGTTGTTGCTATAGTGTCAAGGGCCTGTCTCCCAAGCTAGACTTCACTGGCCGGAGCTCCAGCCCAGCTACAGGGTCGCCTGCTTCCTGCCTGGAAGCACCGCCCAGGCTCAGCACCTCGGGACCTCTCTGAGCACTCCTGTCTGCTCCAATGTGGGTCCTTCCTTCCTGCAGAGGAGACTGCACCGTCTAAGAGGTATGAATGGGAATTTCCTCCTTCCAGTCCCCATGACTCGGGGTGGCTTCGACTGGAAAAACTGAATCAAAGTGTGTGCTTAGGCCAAGGATTTCCCCAAACACTAATCAGCACTGATTACTTCCAGCGTGTTGCCTTTGGCTCTGCAGAGAGTTTTGTTCATTGTGGCTGCCGTGTCTGGCTCCTGCTGCTTAAAAGATGAGAAATGAGTTTGTAGGGATGAGCCCAAGAGAAGGGTTGTCCCTTCGCCAAACTGACCTTTACTAGGTGTGAAAAACCCTAATTACTGAATTCATAGGTCATTGGCTGGCCTTTTCCTCCAGCATTAACACTTGGGGGTGGAGGGTCATGATATTGCTGCTGAAATGAAATCCTGAAAATGTGTTGAGAGAAGCTTCTATAAAAATTCTTGCTCGTTGTTGAAAATGACTTTTCTCCTCTGTCTTTATGTCTTTTGAATTGAGCTCAAATGCTAAGTATGCATAGAGATGCCATGCTCCAATCCCAAGGTCATCTAAAGGAAGTAAAGCAATTCTGTGTACCTGAAACTTGATCTTGGATGAACTGAATGCAGTTTTATTATTGAATCTGTGAAAGTTCACTAACTGTGCTGTGTAAAACGGTGGTGAAAAACTTGTAGCTGGTTCTCATAGAGTGGCTTGGAGAGCCTTGAAATGCTTTCTGGTCAGATCTTGAGTTTACAGCCTGGAAGGTAAGAGCTCAGAGAGGGACAGGATGTGCTCAAGGTCACACTGGGCATTGTGGCTAGGTTAGATCCCAGACCACCAGGTCCCAGGCCTCTGGGATTTGGCTTGTCTTGGTTCTGCCTGGTCAGGTCTTGAATTTAAGGCTTCCCTGGTGGCTCAGATGGTAAAGAATCTGCTTGAAGTACAGGAAACCCAGGTTTGATCCCTGGGTAGGGAGATCCCCTGGAGAAAGGCATGGGAACCCTCTCCAGTATTCTTGCCTGGACAATCTCATGGACAGAGGAGCCAGGTGGACTACAGTCCATAGGGTCACAAAGACCAGACACGACTAACACTTTTTCTTTTCTTTTTTCTTGGTCCTGCCTGTAACTGCCTTCTGGGAAGGATGAGGCAGAACTTAGAGTCTGGAGTAATGGATAGGATTGAAAAAAAAAAAAAAAAAAGCAGCTTCACTGAGATATAATTCAAACGTCACAAAATTCACCCCTTCAAACTATTATTTTTAGTATGTTCACAGAATTGTACTACCATCACCAGTATAGAATTTTAGAACACTTTTATCCCTGCCCCCTACCCTGCAAAGAAACCCATTAGCAGTCACTCCCCATGCTTCCCTCCACCCAGGCCCCGGTAGCCACAGATTTGTTTCTCTGTACAGATTTGCCAATTCTGTACATTCATATAGTAGAATCATACAACGTGGTCTTTTTGTGATTGACTTCTTTTACTGAGGAGAATGTTTTCAAGGTTCACCCATGTTATATCTATCCTTCCTCCCTTTTTATGGCCAAATGATGGAATGTATAGGCATTGAATTTGAAAATAAAGCTTGAACGGTTTCAGATTTATTTTTCCTTTGCCTGGTAAGCTTTTTCCTGAGAAACCATTCTCTACATTTGGAGATGAAATGAGGGACCTTCTCAGCCTCCCTAGATCTAAGCAGTTGCTATTTATACTGTTCTTAAATATTTTGACACCTGGGAGAAAAGTTGGTCTTTGGAAGAAAGTGTACTCTTTCTTGTATTGCCAAGAAAATTAATACACGTTAATTAACACAGATGCTCAAAAGTCAGAGTTGTAACGAACTTTTTCCTTATGTTTATTTTCCAAATACTTGACTTGTTTAAACATTTTTAATTTTAGCAATAACATAATTTTTCTTGCTCTACCCAAATTAATTGGAAACTTTCAACCCTGCAGACAATTTGAAAGAACAGTATAGTGCACTCCCATGTAAATTTCTCCTGGCATCTCCACTTGTTAATGTCTTTCTACATTTACATACTTCTGTCACTCTCTGTAAGTATAAATGTCTTTCTACACTTTATACTTTCCGTAAAAGACCTATCTTTTATGGAACCCTTTGAGAGGACCTAGATCATGACCCTTCACTCCCACATACTTCAGCAGGTGTCTCTAAGATAAAGGTCAAGTTTCCTAACTACGATGTCACTGCATACCCAAGAAGTTAGCTCTGATACAATAATAATATCTCCCATGAAATCCCATGTGTCCTTTATGGTCAATTAAAAAAACCCAGGAACCAGTTGAAGATTATTCAGTTGAATTTGGTTTCAAAGTTACTTCAGCCTTTTCTTTAATTTAGAACAGCCCCCATCTTTAAAAAAATTTAAAAAAAAATTTTTTTTTTTTGCCTCAACATTGCCATTTTGGAAGAAGTTGGGCCAATTGTCTTGTAGAATTGGTGCTTCTTAAATGTTATGTGCGTGAGAATCACAGAGCTGGAGGATGTCTTGGTGAAGCACACTGATTCTGGAAGACACGGAGGGGCCTAGGAGTTAGCATTCCCAGCAGGCTTCCAGGTGACGCCAGTGCTGCCTGCCTGCAGACCACACTTGGAGAACCGAGGCTGTAGAGTGTTCTGTATTTTAGATTTGACTGTTTCCTCAGGATTAAATTCAAGTTAAACATTTGTGGCAAGTGCACTTCCCAAGGTCATGGGCACTTTCCCTTGCATCATGCCAAGAGGCACATCACATCAGTTTGTCCTATGATTTGTGATGCTCAGCGCTGTTGAAATGGTGTTTGCCAGCTCTCCATTGAAATAGCACCTTCCTCCTCTTGTAATCAATAAGTGATCTTTGAGACTGCATAAATATCTTGGTCCCCAACAGTTTTTACCCATTAATCAGCTTCTTGGGGGGGGAAACATCTTGGGGTATAATCTCCAGCTGGCAACACTGCCTCTTATGTAATTAGCAATTAATTATATGGGTGTGTGAGTAACTTTTATTTTTTAAAATGTAGCTAGTGGCAGGCTCATTTCCATTTGTACTGTAAACATTGGCTTTTACGGTTTCCCAAATTTGGAAGCTTTACAGTCCTATTTTGTATGATTCCCTTGAGAAGTATTTACATACCGCGGCCAGGGGTAGTATGGCATATTTTAAATATCCACTAAAATAATTTTTTTAGCACCTCCTGCAGTTGCTTGCTAGAATTATTATAGGGACTTTTAAATATCCCACTGATTTCAGAAAATCACTCTCTGTACTGTACAGGCAATTCTCACATGTTATAAGCTTGTTTTTTTGTTTTTAACTGAAATAAAATGTTGGGTGGCCAGGAAGGGAGTATTTGAATAGGAGCCACTGAAAAGTGTTTCAGAAAGGTCTGGCCCTTCCCCAACCCCCGGTCCCTAAGAAGCTACCGAGAAGGAATTTCCACGTGAGGGCTGGGTTGGAGTGCATGACAGTCTAGAACCTTGAGCAGCTCCTTCACTGTGTGGTCTGGAGGTAAAAAGATTAGGGCTGGAGAGTGTTCAAACACCACCACCCACCCCTGCCCCCCACCCACTGTCAGAAAGATGCTGTCTGAAATTCCACCCCTATGTCTTAGCAGCAGTATGACCAAGTTTCTGAGCCTCAGTTTCCCTGTCTGTGAAATGGGGTTAATGATGGTCTTGGCTTCTTAGGGTTGTTGGACACCTGAAAGGAGATGACTGTGTGGAGTGCTTGACACAGGGCTGATTACTCAGTGGATGCATGTTGATTGAATGGATTTCTGGTCCTTAAAAAAGAGGTTTAAATCCTATTTTCACTAAAACCTGTAAGTATATATTTTCGAGTACACATGTTCTTGATTTTATTTTTCACTGTTCAGCAAACGAGTATTGGTCCCTATTAACAGATTCTGTATAACATTTTGGTTTACTGAGCTAATTTAAGAAAGGAGATCTTTAAGTTATATATATTGATGCTTTTCTGTGCTGGGTGTACTTAAGCTGACAGCAGGTTAAGTGAATGGATTACCACTGGCCACTTTCAGAATCACCCTTATTCTGGAAATAAGGTCCTAATCAGGGAGATTCATTCCACAGATGTTACCTGAGCTTTTCACTCTGTGTCAGTCACTTCTTCAGTATCTGTGGAACCCATGTGTAGTAGCAGATCACCCACCACCCACTGTTTTGTGTAGAACTGGGACGTTCTCTGACAGTCACTGCCTTGACTGGAGGCCCATGGTTGTCTTGCAGAAACCACATTCACAGTGCATCATCCAATTTCTAGTTGTGGCATCTTTAAGGTGGGGTGTGTCGTGGTGTGCTTAGTCTCTCAGTTGTGTCCCACTCTTTGCAATCCCATGGCTTGTAGCCTGCCAGACCCCTCTGTCCATGGGGATTCTCCAGGCAAGAATAGTGGAGTGGGTTGCCATTCCCTTCCCCAGGGGTTCCCAACCCAGGGATCGAACCCAGGTCTCCCCCATTACAGGTGGATTCTTTACCAGCTGAGCCAGCAGGGAAGCCCAAGAATACTGACGTGGGTAGCCTCTCCCTTCTCCAGAGGATCTTCCCGACCCAGGAATTGATCCAGGGTCTCCTGCATTGCACGCAGATTCTTTACCAGCCGAACTACCAAGGAAGCCCCAGGGGCTGGGGTAAGATGGGGTGAAGTGAAGTGAAGTGAAGTGAAGTCACTCAGTTGTGTCTGACTCTTTGCGACCCCATGGACTATAGCCTACCAGGCTCCTCTGTCCGTGGAATTTTCCAGGCAAGAGTACTGGAATGGGTTGCCATTTCCTTCTCCAGGGGTCTTCCCGACCCAGGGATAGAACCCTGATCTCCCGCATTGTAGGCAGATGCTTTACCGTCTGAGCCCCCAGGGAAGGTGGGGTAAGGACCTGGAAAACTTTGCAAGAGAACCCGAGTCTTTTGCATTGGCAGGCAAGTTCTTTGCCACTAATCCACCAGGGGAAGCCCGCAATGATTTTTACCTACAGGTAATTCAACAGCCCCCATCCCACCTCCAGTCTTTGTTTTCCCTAAAAGCTACTTGATACGTGTGCCGTTTTTGCCCCATACTCGTTCACATTTTGGGAGTTAGAGCAACTTACACATTTGTTGTAATGTGTAATTGACAGTTTAGGAAACTGACGTCAAACGAAGGGGTGAAGAGTCCCCTGTGGTGGTCCCCCAAGATTGCCAGAGAAAGCAATTGTATTTGAAGTTCAGATAAACAGTGAATAACTGTTTAGTAGAAGTACGTTCCAAAAATGGCAAGCAGTTCTCTCATGTTACAAGTCATTGAACAGGACACACACTAAACAGTTGATTGTCTGAATTCATATGTAACTGGATGTTCAGTATTTTATTCACAAAATCTAGCAACCCTAGGTCCAGCTGTCTGCTCAGAAATGCCCAGGGTTTTCGTGTTTGCTGCAGGGTGCTGTTTGCAGCTTCAGGAATGTCCTAGGAGAGATCTGCTGAGGCATCTCATTAGGCTGTGGTTTAGCGCGCCAGGGTAGGGGCCAGATTAGTAATTAGCTAACCTGACCTCACTCATGAGGAATGTGCTCTTGCTAGGTATTAGCGGGAGGTTTAAGCTCTCAGAGCTATTGTCAGAAGCCTGTCAGTGATGTCATCAGCTGGAAAAGCCAGAGCTCCAGTTTTGGTAATAAATGGAAATGGAGTTTCACAGGTGGGGTGCAGAGGAATTTATTCTGACAGGAAGCCTGATGGAGCCTCTCAGCCTGTACGCAGCCCCCAGCCAGGTTTTTGAATCCTGAAGAACAACCAGAAGCTTCTGACGCGGGGTGCGATTACACCGTTGGCCCAAGACTCTGGAAAAATTGGCTTGCTCTCAGCGAACACTCCAAGAGCTACAAAGCGGGTGTCAGGACTGTTTTGCAGCTCTGAGTGGGCCCATAAATTGGGGAGGAAGGGAGGCTGATGTGGATATTGTTCATTAGACTGCTCAGAGTAGTTCTCGAAAATGCACACTTGGTACCACCTGGGCCCGCACCATCTCTGTCATCTTGCCTTCTACTGTGTGGGTGTGTGTGGGAGGGCTTAGGCAGTGGGGACAAGTCCTTAGGATTTGCTCACTCACAAAACTCCCTTTTACCTTGAAATAGAGTGAACTTTACATTTTTTTTTCAAAAGGGTAATTTGTTATGCATGAGTCGGCTGTCAAGCAAGTCCTGAGTGTGGTATCTATAGCCATTTCATTTTATCTGGAATCTCCCATAAAACATTCCAGAAAAGGACGGGTGGGCGTTCTTTCTGATCAGGTTTTGCATCCAGGTTTCTGCGTCCTGTTGAGGTTCTGCTTAAGCCGCTGCCCATAGGAGCAGGGCTGCTCCTGGAGGTGTTGCTGACAGGCATGCTTTGCCAGGTTGTGAAGGCTCTGGTGAGCATCATTCCTGAAGGTCTGGCCTCCATGGTCTCTGGCTTTCTTGGTAAATTAGAATTTGGAAGCATTGACCCTGAGTCTTCTGGTTGGCTCACATAATGGGGAGGCAGAGATGGGTCCTCCCAGGCCCCTCTTTTCTTCCACATCATCCCCCTGGGCCCCACCACTCACTGGGACAGTGTCCCTGTGTGCTGGGCAAATAGTACAGCCTCTGGGAGCCTCTCTTTCAGCATCTATAAACCACGATGTTTGTGCCTCTTGTGGGCAAACTGCCGTAGCCAAGATGTTCAGTATTTTGTGAGCTCTTACTCTGTGGGTGGCTTTTGTTGACTGGGTATTTTAGAGGATGTCACCAAAAGAGTTTGGCCTGCTCAGACTTCAGCTTTTGAATATGCCTTGTCACAGCCTGGCCATTTATCATTTGGGACCCTCGCCATCTCTCTGACCCATCTGTAAAATGGGAGTGTCCCAGGTCTCTCCAGTGAGCAACTGGCTTACGCCTCACTTCTGCAACAGCCTTCTACTCCTGTGTACAAGAGTTCACTATTAATGTTGTTGTTCAGTGACTCAGTCGTGTCTGACTTTTTGCAACCCCACGGACTGCAACACACCAGGCTTCCCTGTCCTTGACTATCTTGCATAGTTTGCTCAAACTGATGTCCACTGGGTCAGTGATGCCATCCAACCATCTCATCTTCTGTCACCCCCTTCTCCTTCTGCCATCAATCTTTCCCAGCATCAAGGTCTTTTCCAATGAGTCGATTCTTTGCATCAGGTGGCCANCACCAGGCTTCCCTGTCCTTGACTATCTTGCATAGTTTGCTCAAACTGATGTCCACTGGGTCAGTGATGCCATCCAACCATCTCATCTTCTGTCACCCCCTTCTCCTTCTGCCATCAATCTTTCCCAGCATCAAGGTCTTTTCCAATGAGTCGATTCTTTGCATCAGGTGGCCAAAGTATTGGCACTTCAGCTTTAACATCAGTCCTTCCAATAAATATTCAGGGTTGATTTCCTTTAGGATTGACTGATTTGATCCCCTTGCTGTCCAAAGGTATTACCCATTATTCATGGGTATTCTCTAAAAAAGAAAAAGAATTGCAATGCAGTTCTAAGAGGACCCTTCAGATTTTTTGCAGCATCATTCTTCCAAGGAACTGGCAGAATCATCCTTTCTTTGTTTAGAATATGGTTTCATTACTTTAAGGCAAGTCTGTGAGAAAGGAGGCTTGATCCAATAGCCAACGGCTGCACTGGGCTCCAGGCCACACTTGTTTTCTTTTCTCTTTCCTCGTTCACTCCTCTTGGGGTCTGACTCAGCCTCATTCGCTGTCAAAGAGAGGGACGAGGGATGACCTCCTGGGTGGGGATTCTGGTGTAATTGGATTCATGTGTGGTCTGGCTGCTGCGTGGTTCTGAACCCTGGCTGCGACCTTAGAACCAATGGGAAAACTTTAACTATTAATGGTATTCTGGCCCCACCTACAAGATATGCAAATTTTATTTCCTTTTGGAGAAGGGGCAGCGTGCTTTTATATTATTATTGTATTTTCTGGATTGAAACTCAAATGGTTTCTGTGAGTAGGAGAAGTGTGGAGGGTTAAAAAGACAAGTTGGACTAGCCAAGCCTGCTTGGGACCACAGTCATGACCATCATTAACAGTAAAGCAGCCCTGATCTCTTGGGGGGCTGCCTGGAGGGATGGGATCACTGGGAGAGACGACTTCTTTTCTCACACTTTGAATATAATTTGAATTGATTGCAACATGCTATTTGATAACGGGGAAATTTGATGATGATCAGGAAAAAACACTTTATAAATACATATGTACATATATATATATATAGCAGTACAGACATATGAAATGACTGGGATTCCTTCAAATTCAGAACTCCTTCCAACAAGGCTACCGGAATTCAAAGCCTTTCTTTGTAACTAGACTTAAAAGGGCCCCAGTCCCAATCATTTGAATTCCCTCAGAGGTGGCTGATCTCTCCCCCTCCTCCCTCTGAGGGTGGATTTGATTGTTAACAATGGCCCAGCTACTTGGCACCCAGCCTGGTGAGTAAGACAGCTGAGTAAGAGGGGAAAACAGGGCCTTGGGTCAGAAAAACCAGGATAACAAGTGGCAGGATTTTCTTATCTGTTCAGAGAAGCCCCAGAAGCTGTAAAAAGCTGCAGCCTCTGGACTGTTCTGTGGGCAGTGGCCGTGACATTTATGGGGAGGGCAGGCTGTCATCTCAGCAGCTGTGGCAGCAGCCCTCAGCTGAGTGGCTGGTGAAGTCTGCTGTGCCGTGACCCCCCCACTCTAAGTGACTTCAGAGCTGGTGTGGCCAGAGTGCTCAGAGGACATGAGGCAGTGCAGCTGTTGTGTGGCGCCGTGCCCTGCCCACCCTGAGACAGACTGCAGAGGCTGGTTCAGGAATCCCATGGCCATCCTGCTGCTTTTGCGCTCTGCTCCTGCCAAGTCTAGTTTGTGTTCCCTGTGTTCATGGAGTAGGGGGCAGGCATTTGTGTCTCCCAGGACACTGCTGTTTATGTCTTGGCACTGATGCCAAGAATGAATGGGAGTTAAGTGTTCTCTGTTTCTCCCAGGTCTAGACACTCTCAACCCATTTTACAGATGAGGAAAATTGAGGCTTGGGAGGGTAACATCTTGTGGTGGTAGTCGAATGGGGTGTTAACCCAAGTGGTCGTATCCCTCTGTATTTGTAGATCTGAAATTCATCTGGTAAGTCTTTTAATTTCTGAAAGAAGTCTTTTTTTTTTTTTTTGGCTTGTGGGATCTTAGTTCAGTGACTGTGGATCAAACCCGGACCTGTAGCAGTGAAAGCATGAAGTCCTAACCACTGAACAGCCAGAGAATTTCCCCAGAAAGAAGTTTTTAAATGATAGCTTGTGTTAGGTACTCAGGTCTAATTACAGTTTGTTCATTTCACAAACTTAGTGCTTTCTTTTTAATTTTAAAGGCCCTGTGCTAGGGATATGGCCTTATCTTCAGATCTCTCACAGAGAAGAAAAACAGCCAGAGAATGTGCCCAAGTTGCTATGGCAGGTTTTATAGGACACGACTTCTCACAGTGCCTCCCAGAGAGCAGTAAATTTAATCCGGGGTGTCTAGGAAGGCCTGAGGCAAAGGTGGCGTTGGAAGGGGCAGAGTCAAGAGACAGGATGTTCTGAGCTGCAGAACCGCTCGGGCGGAGTGTGGGGAGTGTGGAATGTGAGAGCGTCTGGAATCAGCTTCTGGCCTCAGTGCTTCAGACTTGCTGAGGCTGGGATGGACCATCCATTGTGCCATTGGCCGGGTTGTGAAGAACCTCAAAAGGGTGGAAAAGGTGTTGGATAGGACTGTCTAGACAAGTGCTACCTGCCAGCCACTTAGGGTGGTTAAATTGAAATTAACAAATTAAATAAAAGGTACAGTTGAGCACTTCAGTCACACTAACCACGTTTCAAGTGCTCAATAGTCCTGTGTGGCTTGTGGCTACTGTATTAGAAGGTGCACATATAAAACATTTCCATCCTGGCAGAAAGTTCTTCTGAACAATTCTGCTGTTAGTAGTGGTGCTATGGTTTGAACTATGGTCTGTGGGGCCAAATTTGGCCCTCTGCCTGCTCTTGTAAAATTTTATTGGCACAAAGACCACACCCATTCCTGCATATTGCCTCCACTTTCTCACTCAGAGACGTTATGGCCAATCAAACCTAAAACTTGGTGTTCAGGTGCTAGGTTGTGTCTGATTCTTTGCAACCCCATGGACAGTACCACGCCAGGCTCCTCTGTCCTCTCCTATCTCCCGGAGTTTGCTGAAATTCATGTCCATTGACTCAGTGATGCTATCTAACCATTTCATCCTCTGCTGCCCTCCTCCTCCTTTTGTCTTCAGCCTTTCCCAGCATCAAGGTCTTTTCCAGTGAATCTTCGTGTCAGATGGCCAAAGTGTTGGAGTTTCAGCTTCAGCATCAGTCCTTCCAATGAACACCGAGGACTGATCTCCTTTAGGATGGACTGGTTGGATCTCCTTGCAGTCCAAGGGACTCTCAAGAGTCTTCTCCGACACCACAGTTTTGAACATCAATTCTTTGACACTCAGCCTTCTTTATGGTTCATCTCTCACATATGTAGATGGCCACTGGAGAAACCATAGCTTTGACTATACGGATCTTTGTTGGCACAGTGATATCTCTGCTTTTTAATATGCTGTCTAGGTTTGTCATAGCTTTTCTTCCAAGGACCAAGTGTCTCTGGCCCTTTAATAGAAAAAGTTTTCAGACTCCCTACTATAGACCCAAGGGAACAATAGAAACTGTCCAGGCTGAAAGTGACAAAAATGGCTATGTCTATGGCCTGAGAGGATAATTGAGGTGGTGGTAGGTAGGCCATTCATAGTGACCTCCAAGTGTCCTATGAGAGACAGATGAGGCCTTGCCCTGGCAGATATAGTTCCACTGGTCTGTGGTCCACTTAACAAAACGTCCATCACTGAAGTCCTCTAACTTCTGGTTCTGAAAATTATTAATTGGAGCCAGGATTCTTGTCTTTGTGTGTCTTAGACTCCTGTGACTCTCTGAAGACCGCGCTTTTTCTTTATGCATCAGATAATATACATGAGGTTACAAAGGAAACGAGCTATGTTGAAATACAGTTACCAGAAATAAGTTTTGGATCTAGTAATAAAGGCACATCTGTATTGAAATGTTTAGTAACAAAATCTAGCAGCAAGTCTAATGGCTACCATAATTTTGACATAGTGTTGAGTACAGAGGATATTTTGAGATATTGCTGACACTGTAATATGATGGGAAAAGACTGATTTCATTGGTGGCAAAACCACAGGTGCTTCTAATAATACACCTGTGTTTTATGGTCTACATTCATATAGAAAAGACTTGCTACATAGTAGTCAGAGGTTATTGAAAACAAAGATTAAACGTTTTTTCCTATTCTAGTTCATAACCTTCCCCCGCCCCAACCCCAGCTACCCCACCTTCCTCTGCAAGAGTCCCTGACTTAGGCCATCAGTCGTGGGAAATTAGAGGCCAGTTGAGGATGGTGGCTTGTCTTGCTAAATGTCTGGGACGCTTAACTTCATTCTAGTTCCATTTCTCTCTGGTTTGTGAGAGAATGTTTGTTTACTTTTTTGGCTGCCCTGGGCCTTTGTGACTTTGCGCCGACTTTCTCTGACTGGGGGCAGCGGGGACTTCTCTTCGTTGCACTGCACTGGCTTCTCATTGTCGTGGCTTCTCTTGTTGCAGAGCACAGGTTCTAGGCGCTTGGGCTTCATGGGCTCTCGAGCATGGACTCAGTAGCTGTGGCTCACAGACTTAGCTGCTCCACAGTATGTAGGATCTTCCCAGATCTGGGATTGAACCTGTGTCTCCTGCACTGGCAGGCAGATTCTTTACCACTAAACCACCTGGGAAGTCTGGGATATTCTTGATATATATCATGAAGCATGATGCCAGAGGGAAAGGGACTGTGTCAGAGGAGACTGAATCTTGAAACATCAACAGTGGCCAAGAAAGAGCCACGGAGTGAATGGTGGGCGAGGAGGGCATTCCCTGCAGAGGGACAGCCTGTGCAAAGACTTGGGAGGATGTGCAGGTGGCTGCTGGCCCAGCCGCTAGGGCAGGGAAGAGGACGTGTGGAGGCGTGGGGTGAGGGCTCCCCGCTAGGGGAGCCAGGCAGAGACCTGTTGCNGAGCCACGGAGTGAATGGTGGGCGAGGAGGGCATTCCCTGCAGAGGGACAGCCTGTGCAAAGACTTGGGAGGATGTGCAGGTGGCTGCTGGCCCAGCCGCTAGGGCAGGGAAGAGGACGTGTGGAGGCGTGGGGTGAGGGCTCCCCGCTAGGGGAGCCAGGCAGAGACCTGTTGCAAGGGGCCTGAGACCTTCCAGAGGAGTTTGGACTGTGTCCAGAGTTGCTAGGATGTGTTGAGAATTTTGACCCTGAGCCCGTCTTATCAACGATAATAAAACACAGCCATCTCTCACTTTGCAAAAAGAAGATATTTATGTGTAATGTTGTATAATAATTTGAAGTGTAAAAGAAAATAGTTTTGCCTCTGCTTATATCTGTTCTTTGTTATATTATTTGGCTATGAATACTTCTTTATTTTACTACTGATTGATGTTTCAGCAGTCATGATGCATATTTGGGGATTCCTGGGATATGAGAAAGCTAACCTATAACTCATTTTCAAAATGTAGTGAAATTTAGGACTTCCCCTGGCGGTCCAGTGGTTAAGACTATGCTTCCACTGGTGTGGGTTTGATCTCTGGTTGGGGAACTAAGATCCCAGATGTTTAGTGACGTGGCCAAAAAATTTGGGGGAAAAAAGGTAATGAAATTTCTGTGAATGCCAAAGTTAACAATTACTAAACAATATATAATGTTAAATGTAGGCATTTAATAAAACATTTATTAATTTCAATTTCTTTTGCTTTTCATACTTTTGGGTACCAATTCCCCCAATCTGCCTGTACCCAGCTTTCAAATTGTTTTGTAGATCCCCGACAAGAAGCTGTGCCTGAGGGCCATGAGGCGGCCCTGATAGGGTCAGTGGGGAGATTTGGGTAGAGTTTTGATATGTGGGCTTAGATCAAGTAGCCAGTAAAATGGGTCTGATCTTAGCTGATGGATAGTGAGCTGGGGATGCATTTAGAGGTGGTCAGCAGTATTGGAGGAGAGAGGGGATTTGGTGAGGGAGGGTTGTTAAGGGGATCCAGTTGGGCTTGGTAATTGGTTGTTTAGCAGATTTGTTGATTACTGGTTGTCTGGTGATGATCTCGGGTGGCCTCAGCCTGCGATGGTTTGGAGTGGGGCTTGGGTTCCCGGACAGACTGAGGCTAGGTCATGGTGGTGGAAAGACTAGATCCTGTCTATGTGGCCAATGGTCAGTGACAAGGGCCCTGGCCTTCGACTTTGCAGAAAAAAATTTCCACAAAGACGGAAAGCTGTGAAGCAAAGTATTTATTAAGAGGAAAAGAAATACAGTATGTGTGGATAGACACATGGGCAGATTCAAAGGGAGCCCTGAGTTGTACCTTCATAGTGGTCTGAATTGATTTATGGGATATTTCTTCCAGTTTCTTTTGGGCAGTCATTTCCATTTGCTTGGTTCACAGTCCATATTTGGTATACCTCAGGATCTTCCCACATGTGCGCAGTTATCTCTTAGCCAAGATGGATGTTACTGAACAGGCAGCTGGGTAGAACATTCCTTGACATAACTACCCTTTGGCCTGCTGCTGCTGCTAAGTCGCTTCAGTCGTGTCCGACTCTATGCGACCCTATAGACTGGACTGTGCAGCCCACCAGGCTCCGCCGTCCCTGGGATTCTCCAGGCAAGAACACTGGAGTAGGGTGCCATTTCCTTCTCCAATACATGAAAGTGAAAAGTAAAAGTGAAGTCGCTCAGTCGTGTCCAACTCTTAGCGACCCCATGGACTGCAGGGCACCAGGCTCCTCCATCCATGAGATTTTCCAGGCAGGAGTACTGGAATGGGGTGCCATTTGGCCTACCAGGAGCTTTTCTGCGCATGTGTGGTCAGGGAGATCTCCTGACTTCAAGAACGAGAAGTATGTGGTCTGGGCTGGGCCCAGCCTTCTCCCTTAATTGTCCTGCTGTTCGTTCTTATCTTGGAGTTTGGGGCAATAGGGAATGAATATCCAATTGCTTTATCCTGTGGGCTGGGGATGGAGGGGTCATCTGCCTCCTGCCTCAAATCCCCGCTGAGAGGCGTAAACCCCCAGTAATCTTTTTTGGGAAGATGAAGGGCAAAGGGTCTGACTTTTGACTTCTTCAAGCTTGGAGGCCATACCTAGTTGAAGTCACAGAGCTCTTGACCTATCTCACTAAAGGGCCTCAGGGCGACTTCTGCTGTTGAGTCAAAATCTGCCTGGGGAGTGGCTGGAGTGCTTGCGTCCGTGGGTTGTTGACTGGTTGGTTTATTGATGAGTGGGTGGTTGTTGCTTGGGTAGAAGATGCCTTTTTCCTGTGTGAGTGGCATCGTACTGAGTACCAGGATCACACTGATGCTGCAGATAGAGTCTGGGTCCTGACCCCAGGACGCTTTATTACAATTGAGTAAACCTCAGATTTGGATCCAGAGGTAATCAGAGAGTGGATTTAATTGGCACCCACACTGTGTGGCTAGTTGCTGTTACTATGCTTATGAGTATGTCATTCCTCAGTAGCAACTAGGAATGCTACTTGGGTTTGGTTCAGTTATTTCACAAATATTTTTGTTAACTTTTCCTAAGTTCTCCCATCTCCCCTGTATAGAACATTGAGAGCTAAGTGGAATTTGGGTGGAGGTTCTGGAGATTTCCCCAGATCACATAATTTAATATTCCTCTTGCTCACATCAGGATGACCCTCCCCCTGCCCCCATTTCTCCCAAATTGCTGGGTTCAGTTTCTGACTCTTCTTGATTGACTGAAGGATTTTGACATTAGAAGCTCTAAAGCAAACCCAGGCAGGAGGAGGCTGGCTTGCCTCTGTTTAAGAATTACAATTTTCACAGGATCAGTAAGATGTTTCTTAGTGTGGTTTTTAAGTGAGTGGGTTTGGCCAGAATTTCATAAACACCATGGTCAAGGAGTGTGCTGCCCTTTGACACTATCACCGAGAACCGACCTTTTGAGATCTTGCCTTTATCTGTGGAACTGGCGGCTTCCAAGTCACAAGATTCTAGTTTCTTAATTACTGCCACCACAACAGTTGTAGATTAAAGACAGCCTTTGTAACTTGTTTCTTGTTTCCTGTTTTCTTTTTGTGTCTCTTTGACTGTCTCCTTCACCCCCACACCTACCAGTTTCTTAAGACGTAATTTCCCAGCCTATGGGAAGATTTAGGAGAAGTATTTATAGAGACCTGAAGGCAGTTTAATGAAGACTTTCCAAAATATCTTCTGGAGACTAATAGTGTCCTTTGGGATAGTATTTAAAAAGTTATCTAGTCACATAAAGTTGGGAAATACTGCATGACATCCTAGTGTTCTCTTGGAGATTGTACAGGTACACTTGGCTAGTAAAGGCTCTGAGAAGTCCTGCTGCAGGTTAAAATTGTTCAGCTCCAAATGTCTTCAGCTTATTTGGCCTCAGAAACCCTTTTGTCTTAGAAAACCGGCTAGTGTCTAGTGCGCTCATTTCTAAGTTGTGGTGCTTGTGGTACTCAAGATGGTTTCAGGTGTTATGCGACCAACATTTAAAGTTGTAACAGCTATGTGCCTGTTTCCATAGGTAGTTTAAACAAAAAAAACAACCAGTGCATAATCCACTCATTCTCTCATTCATTTGGCTAAAGAGAAAAAGTTTGTTTAAGGTGGGGTTGGGGGGGCGGGGTAAGACTAGTAAATGGCCCAGAAAAACATCTACTTCTGCTTCATTGACTAGACTAAAACCTTTGATTGTGTGGGTACCAACAAACTGGAAAATTCTGAAAGAGATGGGAATACCAGACCACTTGACCTGCCTCCTGAGAAGTCTCTATGCAGGTCAAGAAGCAACAGTTAGAACCAGATATGAAACAACAGACTGGTTCCAAATGAGGAAAGGANAAATTATTTGTTGGCTACAAGAATAGATGAGTAAAGTGAGTTTTTCTAGAATGTGTCCTAATTTCTGTATTCCAGGGAAAATGCAGGTTAATGTATTGGTTTGGGTCCGCAAGAGCAGAGCTGAAGCGTCTCCCTTCTAACTCAGTTTCCCTGCCGAGCAGCCGTTCTGTGTGGAGGACTTGTCCAGTCCCTGGGGTGCAGCAGAGGCTGAGCGAGTTGTGGTTGAGGCGGGGGGACCAGTGATCCCGCCCTCTCCTGCTCGCACCTCCCAGGTCCTGTGCTGTCACTTTCCGCGCTTTTACCACATTCTTTCCCTGGAGCCTTAGCAGTGTGTGGGCAGCGGGAATGACTGGGGCCAGATCAGAAGGGCTGCCGCATTTCCCTCCCAAGCACAGCTGCTTACTGCATGCTGCCCGGGGATGGGGCCTGTCCCTCTGCAAAGTCTCCTCATCTGTAGAATGAGAGTCACAACTGTGCTTGCCTCGTGAGAGCNACGCTTTTACCACATTCTTTCCCTGGAGCCTTAGCAGTGTGTGGGCGGCGGGAATGACTGGGGCCAGATCAGAAGGGCTGCCGCATTTCCCTCCCAAGCACAGCTGCTTACTGCATGCTGCCCGGGGATGGGGCCTGTCCCTCTGCAAAGTCTCCTCATCTGTAGAATGAGAGTCACAACTGTGCTTGCCTCGTGAGAGCCGTCATGACATCATGTGTGTTCAGAAAAGTCGGGAGGATAAGAGTTGGGGCTCTGGGGAATTCCATACTTTTTCTTGCTAAAATGATACATAAATACATTTTCATCAGTTAACGTTACTATTACAGAAGGCTTTAGAAAGTATCTACATAGCTTGATGACTTTCTGCACTGAAAGAAATAGTTCTGCTTTATCCTCTTTCTCTTTAGAGTAGTATTGATAATAAAAATAAGCACTGGGCTTTGATATCTGAGAAGCATGTTGTAGTTCCTGAATGGGAAAGAAAAAAGAAATCCTTGATAGGATTTTTTTTTTTAATGCCAGCCTGTCTTAGATCAGCTATTCCCTGGTAACTCAGTAGGTAAAGAATCTGCCTGCAGTGCAGGAGACCCAGGTTCGATCCCTGGGTCAGGAAGATCCCCTGGAGAAGGAAATGGCAAACCCCTCCAGGATCCTTGCCTGGAAAATCTCATGGACAGAGGAATCCGGTTGGCTGCAGTCCATGGGGTCACAAAGAGTTGGGCACGACTGAGCAACTAACAGAATCAGCATCTGAATTTAAAAAAAAAACAGTTTGGGCTCAGAGGGCAGCAGAGTGCGCTTAAATTTAGGCTCTCCTATGTCGTTTTTGGAAGACACCTCTGTGAGCCTCTGCTCTCTCATCTGTAAGATGGGGTTAACTGCAAAAGCCATCCTGATAGGGTGGCTGTGAGGGTCTCATGAGGCAATGCCTGTGGCCCANAAATCTCATGGACAGAGGAATCTGGTTGGCTGCAGTCCATGGGGTCACAAAGAGTCGGGCACGACTGAGCAACTAACAGAATCAGCATCTGAATTTAAAAAAAAACAGTTTGGGCTCAGAGGGCAGCAGAGTGTGCTTAAATTTAGGCTCTCCTATGTCGTTTTTGGAAGACACCTCTGTGAGCCTCTGCTTTCTCATCTGTAAGACGGGGTTAACTGCAAAAGCCATCCTGATAGGGTGGCTGTGAGGGTCTCATGAGGCAATGCCTGTGGCCCAGAGGAGCGGTCCGCAGGAGCGGGCTGCTGTCCTGTTTTGGCTGCTCTTGATGTCAGGAGAGGACGTGTTTAGAAGTCTTTCTCAGGTCGTTCCTCCTGCCCGTGCTCCTTTCCTCGTGGGCTTCCCTCTGGGCTCTGCACAGGACGAACAGTGACAAGCTGAGCTGGAGTTAAAGGTGACGAGGGCCTCCGTTCACAGCCAGTGTTTATTATTTCAGCTGGACGTGTTCTCAGAGCGTTTGTGGCCGGAAGCTGTGAGGGAGGGACAGACGCCTCCATGCTGAGGCCTCTACAGCTCACGCTGGGGTTTACCCGCACCTCCCAGTGGCTGAACTCTGGGCTCCCCGACTCAGGGCTCAAGCTCAGGAGTCCCTGTGGCCTTGTCCTGCTGGCCACTCAGGAGAGCTGTGAGGCAACAGTGGGACCTGAAGTTTTAGGGTCAAAAAGCTAGTTTAGATGCACTGCTTTGACCGTTTTGGAGCATCTTTCCATTTTTCTTTCTCTTTCACCTTTCTAACAGGTTAGATTCCTTGTTATAACTTCTCAGGGATTTCCTACTAATAGTAAATGGAAAGAGACTTACTGTCTTCTAGGCACTTTACTATAGACCATCTTGTTTAGTTAAGTGTGACTTCATTACTGAATGTAAAATAATCTTCAAAAGTGGTAACTTTTCAAAAATGGGATTGAAAAGAAAACCCACTGGGATAATGCAGATAGTTCCCCAACCAGGGATCCAACCTGGGCTCCCTGCAGTGGAAGCGCAAAGTCCTAACCACTGCACCATCAGGGAATACCATAAATGTAACTTTTAAATAAAAGATACCTCTTAATCAGAAAGGAGGTATTTGGGATAAATTATGAAGCAATACACTATCTTAGTACCTAAGATCTGAAAGTCCACCCAAAACTGTGTACCAAAATAAAAATAAGATGTTTATGGAATACTATAATTTGTTCTAATTATTATCAGCAAAAAATTGTCCAGCAAGTAAGAAAGAACAGAAGGAGTAGCTGGCAAGTTAGAAAATTTGACATCTAAAGTGACATGCAAGAAATGTTTTCTGTACATATAGATGAAACCTTGAATCAGGGATTTTGAGGTTTACTCTATTCTCTTGCAAAGAAATCCTAGCCACCATTCCTCATGCCATGCCCAGGGCAGACATTGCTAATCTGCACAGTAATCTGAGTCTCTATATTCCTCGTGCCTTGTTCATGGCAGGATTAGTATAATCCATTTCAGCAGTCTTTCTCACTGAATCTAGATGGGGCCTCAGCACCTTTCTCAACTCACCTCATGTGCCAACACCAATGACCACTCTTGGTCTACTGAATCTTCTCGTGAAAAATTGCTAGCATGAAAAAGCCTTCTGAACAAACTCTCTTAACTGGACCCTGACGCAGGGATGTGTAAAACGTGTTCATTCAAACAGCTCCTTTGTCATCCTTGAGTAGTTCATGAGCAAGAAACAGAATCGGAAATCCAGCTGACCCCCGTGCCCCGATCCACCCTTATTTCATTGTGGTCTATATTTTATCTTACTGACGTAAATGGGAATAGACCCCTGTGACTTCAGGTCTTCAAAGCCCAGAATATCTTCTTCTTATAGTCAAACTGCTATGACAAAGAGTCTTTAGGTTGGTGGGACACCCTATTCTGGGACCCAGGTTCCTTCCATCACCTGCCTGGCCTCTTTTAGGACAGGTCCCGTTCCGTGACTGTGATGCTGGGCTGAGAGGAGGCCCACCCGCTGCCTGAGTCTACGTGACTTGAGACAGGGTATACCAGACACAGCTGAAGCATCTGAGCACACACACATGGCCTTGATGAGTTGTCCCCAAGAGCACATTAGAAGGAGGTTTCCTGAAACCCCTCCCTGTCCTGGACTCCTTCAGCCACATGTCGTCTGCTTCTGACCTGGCAGCCGGCTGCACTGTGACTAGTGACTTGCTGTCCTTATAACGGGTGGTGAGGAGAAGGTTGACATCGTGAAGGTAGCGAGAGTATCGATGGTTGTGTGGGTCCACACAGCTCTACTTGTAAGAATAGAAAGACGTGAAACAGCACGGTCTCTCTGACCTAGTGGAGACTTGTCCACAAAGGAGATATTTCTAAAATGCTGCTGAAGATTGCTAAGAGTAGGTGGTTTCTCTCCTCATACCTGCACCCATTCCAAAATGCTGCTTACCAGGACTGGGGAACTGATGTGCTGAAAGGATGTGAAAACATCCTATCCTAGAATTTGTAATAGCTTGGATTTAACTTTCTAGCTTTAAAAAAACCAAAAAACAAACATAAAAGCAATAACATTACCCTCACTTACATATAACTCAGGCTAATTTGAAGTAGTTGCAGAAGGTATGTTCACAGAAGGTGTGTGTGGCTTGAGAGCTAGTGTTGTCTGGAGCCATTTATGTGGGAACTGTGACTGGTTGAATTCGGGGAGGAGAAACTTGTGGCCAGTTGCCAACCAAATCTAAGCAGATTCTAGGAGGTTGGGCGTTGCCTTATTTTATTCCTGAAAGAGGCTCTCAGTACCTCAGAAGGTGGAAAGCTGCCCAAGAGGCTTCCAGCTGACCTGGCCCTTTCCTCTTTTTACGTCTCTGCTCCGTGTTTACATTCGACATAAACATCACAGAGCACGCTCACGGCTGCAAATTCCGTAGTCAGCTGTGATGGTTACACACGGACACTGTGACGCTGGGTAGCATTTCATTTTCAAGGCACAAGGAATCTCCTATTTCATGTGGGTGGGAATGGGGGAGGCCTTTTGGGCAAGTCGCCATCTTTTTATTGTTCCAAGAGCTCGGTGAAGCATTTGAACTCTCACCTGTCAAAATCACTTTTGGAATGAGGACCACTTTCCCTCCAGCTTCTTAGAATAGCAGAACGAAAGTATCATTTTTCCCAATGAGACCTTAATGGGGGCTTTCCCGGTTGAACACCCACCTTGAATTCATTGGAAACAGACGTTCTGGGCGTTGTACATTGCATAAATTTGACTCCGACTTTTACTGGGTCATATTTCCCCCAAAATCGTTTTGGAAAAGACTCATGTCTCATTCCTTTAAACCAACATGTGTAAGCTGGGTAAAAATAGAGCAAACTGGTTTCATGTTTTGATTTATGGATGAAATCTGCAAGTTTGCATTTGTAAAGCAGTTAGCACATCACTCAGGAAAGTTTGAGCTTTGCACATTGATGCCCGTGGCTGGGTGACACTCTGACCTGTTCAGATACTGCCCGCTGCAAGATCTGACCCCACCCGGTACACCAGTTTCCCTGATTAGCAATAAGTACTCATATTCTCTCCTTCTGTCCCTATCCTTCCCCCAATAAGACTGCTCTTTGGTCTTTAAGTTGAATAAAGGAAATGGGCATGGAAAATTGTTTGACCTGATTTTTTTTTTTTTTTTGCCGTCCATAGGTAGTAACTCACTAATCAATAGCACTTTAAAGACAGACTTGTAACAGGGCATCTCATCCAAAAATCTCAGTTATGGTCAGGGACTGGCAGTTGGTCCAGCAGAGTGCATATGAGCAACCTTGGCTGCTCATATTCTGTGGAGGGTTCAGTGTTTCATGCAAATCGCTGCTCCTTTCTTGACCACAGGACCTCAGAAGCAGAGCTGCCTTTGTGGTTGCACAGACTGGGCAGCATACTCAACGAGGGTTCTGTGTGCTTGGTTTAATGCTCTGCTGTTGCATTGATATTGTTGTCTTGATATTCTTGATCCTTCTGGACAAAGAATCCTGCATTTTCATTTGTTACTGGGTCCTGTGAATTATTCAGACAGTCATGTGTAAACATTTGTCTTACAGTTCATCATGTAGAAAATCCCTGGGTGCCTTAACTTTGAATGAGGATCACTTACATTCAGTGTGTCTTACCAGCCAGTTCATGAGAATCTTGACTCTGTCATTTTATGTGATCAAGTCTTGTTGTGACTGAATCTATAACCATGAAATTACCTTTGACTTCTGTGGGTTTGGGTGTGGGGTTTTAAGAGGGTTTCTTTTCCCCCCTTTGTAAGAGGACGTAACAGTAAACAGTTTGATTAAAAACAAGAAGTCCCCACCCTTTCAGTTTTGAATGGCATGCCATTTACTCCTCCAGAGCATGTGAGTTTATTTTTCATGTGGTTGCAGTTGAGTTTCATTCAGTGGATTTTGACGTGTGTTTAACCAACATTCAGGTGGCTTGCGGTCAGTGGGTGGGAGGGACAGGGCGTGGGGAGCTGCAAGATGAAGAAAGCTCAGTTACTCCCTGTCCGGTGCTCACAGCCCTGGGGGTGGGAGGAGGCTGAGGGCAGAATGGTCCTTGCCGTAAGAGGACCCTGGTGTGACCACACATAGGCTGGTGGGAGTGAAGTGCACTGTTTGTTTGTAACAGATATGGCCCTTGAATGATGACCCAGGGTTTATCCTGCAGGTTAGGGTAAAGGGCCTTCCCATCAAAAGGGATACAGAATAGGTGGAGATGTCCAGGGGGTTCAAAGCAAGATGTGCTTCAGGAATGGGGGGTCTTTGAGCCTGGATTGTGGAGGGTGGTGGGTGATGGTGACAGGGTGGAAAATCAGGTAGAGGTTATGTGGGTCTCTCAAGGTGCTGAATGTTTAAAGAGTTTGACTCTGGGCAGCAGAGAGCATTGGTGAATTGGGAAGCAGGTAGGTACCTTACCAGAAGGATGGTTCTGGGTTCTGTGAACAATGGTGGAGATACATGGCTGTTGAGGAATCAGAGGGGAGGAGGGGCCCCATATTTGGGGGGACAGTGTAGAAAAGGATTTGCCAAGAGGTAGGGAGGGAATTGTGGGAACTGTACCAGGGCTTTGAAGGAGAGTCCAAGAAGGTTCTGGCATTTTCACTTTGGGGTCCTGGCAGAATGGGGGGATTGCAACAGAGGTTGTTTGGTGGGAAAAGGGTGTAGGAAATGGAGAGACAGACAGTTAGTTATCTTGGAGATAATATTTGAATTTTGGTGGGTGTAGTTGGAGGTTGGAAAGAGGAAAGAGTCACAGGAAAGCCAAGAGGAGTGGGAAGTAGAAACAGTTTCAGTGAGAGTTCCAGGAGAGGCTGGCCAGTGGGAGAGCCTGTCCTGTTAAGCTGGGAAATGACTAGAAAGGGGGCATGCCTTTGTCTAGTCACCTGTCCTCCTGGCAACACTTTGCTCAACCGTTAGTGACTTTCTTCTATGAATGACTAACTTGTCAGAGAAACAGAGATGAGCGTGATTGTTAACACCCAGTATTGGTGAGATTTGAGGGAAAATGGCCTCTGAAACCTGTAGATGGGTGTGTAAGGAGAAACAACTTTTTTTTTTTTAATTTATTTGTCTGCACCAAGTCTTAGTTCTGTCATGTGGTATCTTTTTAGTTGAGGCATGTGGAATCTAATTCCCTGACCAGGGATCAAACCTGGGCCCCTGTATTGAGAGAATGGAGTCTTAGCCACTGGGTCACCAGAGAAGTACCAGAGTATCTTTTTATAGGGAAAAGATATCTGTGGCATTGTGATTAGTGAAAAGAAAGATTTCAAGACTGATCATGTAGTGTAATATGAATTCAGGACAGCAAATACACATATGTGTATACACAGTCTGTTAGATGGCATACTGCCTAGTTAACAGGAATGCAGCCACCTCTTTTTATTGTCTATATTTCTGAAATGATTTCTTGAAATTAAAAAAAAGATTTTTTTATAATGGAAAATTTCAAATGCATGTGAAACTAGAAACAGTGGGGGGCTTCCCTAGTGGTCCATTGGTTAAGAATCCACATTTCCAGTACAGAACGTGAACGTGAACGGGAAGTCGCTCAGTCGTGTTCGACTCTCTGTGACCCCACAGACTGTAGCCTAGCAGGCTCCTCTGTTCATGGGATTTTCCAGGCAATAGTACTGGAGTGGACTGCCATTTCCTTTTCCAAAGGGTCTTCCCAACCCAGGGATTGAACCTGGGTCTAGTGTGGGTTTAATCCCTGGGCAGGAACTAATATCCCATCATCTGTGCGTCAAAAAAACCAAAACAGTGGTCAAAAATAGAGACCACAGAGTAATGTGTTCTCGTGTACTCATGATCCGCTGACACTGGTTAACAACATTTTGGAATCTTATCATCTCCGCACCTCAAGTATTTTGAAACTGATGCCAGCATGACATCCTTTCACTCTTAAATAGCTCAGTGTGGGTCTCTAACAGTTGAGGTTTCAATTTACTTTCTTACAAAGACTGATTCATACCTGTGCGACTAGAGGCTTGATCCTGCCTGTGTTTCTTTGCTCAGACAGCAAAGCCATCGTGGATGGGAACCTGAAGCTCATCTTGGGCCTGGTGTGGACTCTCATCCTCCACTACTCCATCTCCATGCCCGTGTGGGAGGATGAAGGAGACGATGATGCCAAGAAGCAGACGCCAAAGCAGAGGCTGCTCGGGTGGATTCAGAACAAGATCCCCTACTTGCCCATTACCAACTTCAACCAGAACTGGCAAGACGGCAAAGCCCTGGGAGCCTTGGTGGACAGCTGTGCTCCAGGTAAGTGCGCATGGCTGTCTGAGTTGGGGTATTGTTGACTCCTGAATCTCTTGGTTTTCAATGGGAAAGCTAGGTTTGCTGTGACTGCTGTATTTGTCCTGGTTTTTAGCTGATTGCAAGGTATCTAAAGGAACTAAAAATGGCTTCATTTGCCTTCTGATGAAAAGTCTTACAAGACTTTCCATAGACTTGTTTGAGCATGGAGTTATTTACCCAAATTCCAAATGAAGGCCTTCATGCTCTAAGAAGACTTTGAGTTTAGCTTCCAGACCCGAAGTCCTGCTTCTTCCCCTTCTTCCCACAGTGGGTGCCTGGTTTCCCATTGGCTTNTTTGCCTTCTGATGAAAAGTCTTACAAGACTTTCCATAGACTTGTTTGAGCATGGAGTTATTTACCCAAATTCCAAATGAAGGCCTTCATGCTCTAAGAAGACTTTGAGTTTAGCTTCCAGACCCGAAGTCCTGCTTCTTCCCCTTCTTCCCACAGTGGGTGCCTGGTTTCCCATTGGCTTCAACATGTGCCCTATTAGGTGGTTTGGCATGAAAATCTAAAAACATTTATTGAGTGGAAAGTACCCGTTTTTATCAACCACTGGGTTGACTATATATGGCTTTCTCCGCCCTTTTCTTTCTGCATTGCTGTGAAATAGTTCTTGGTCAGGATCCAGTTGGAGCCTTTTCCACCCTTGATGGGCTCCTCTTTTCTGAGTGGTTGAATGTACACCAAGGTAGTAATTACCCTCACTGGAGGGTTTAGATTGATGGGTAGAGTTTGCTGTTATACTCAATAGAAAAAACAGAGCCTGTGTTTATGTGCACCTCCAAAATTGTTTTTAATAAAAAACTACTCTAACAATCATATTTTCCATTTACTGATTGCATTGTATATGCTGGGCACATTAGTCTTAAGTAAGCTAGTGGTTCTCAATGTATGCAACAAGCTGGTGTCAACTGGAGAGAGGGAAGGAGGATGGTCCCAGTCCCTAGTCTTCCTTGAGAGCCTGTAAACTGTGCCATCCAGAAGCAACTAGAAGCTCAGCATTAGTTCATTTCCCAGTGCCCTCTTCCTTGCTTTCATGCGGACTCATTTTAGGATGCCTCTTTCCAGTTTAAACCTGGGGATTTTTAGTCCAGTCCTATACTTCTTGTGCGTACAAAAGATTTTGAGATGATTCTAGATTTAGATCTTTGAGCAAGTGAATATTTTAAATATACAGGATGCTAGTCCAGTCTTTGTAGATATGTCAAGGCTTGGAATTGTGATATTATAACTTATAATAAGAAATATATGTTTGGTCTTTGTCACCTTTCCTGGCACAGAGCTCTTAAAACCCTTGAAATTTACCAGGTGGTGTCTTTCAACCATGACTAAGTTTATTAATGAGATAACTTTTGGAATGCCTGAAAGGATGGGGGCTGGATGTTAGGGGAATCAACCAGTGATTAGAGGACTGGAATCTTTGCCCCTGTCTCCTGACCTCCAGAAGGGAAGAGGGGATAGAGGCTGAGTTAGTAACTAACATGAGGTGATGTGATCAGTGCATGTAATGAAGCTGCCATAAAAATCCCTGAATTACAGGGTTTGGGAAGCTTCTAGTTGGTGAANTGTCTGATTCTTGGCGACTCCAGGGACTGTAGCCAACCAGGCTCCTCTGTCCATGGAAATTTCCAGGCAAGAATACTGGAGTGGTTTGTCATTTCCTACTCCAGCCAATCTTCCCAACCCAGGGATCAAACCCCCATCTCTTTCATCTCCTTCACTGGCAGGCAGATTCTTTATCACTGCACCGCCTAGGTACTTGTAGATTCCCTAAAAGTCTTTACTGTTACATGTGACAGATTTCCTACTATATTTCTTTTCCAAAGATCACAGAGGCCATGTTTGGAAGCCAGACTGCAAATCTTGACCTGAACCATAAGAAATTGCCAATATTTGACCATTTTCTAGCTATGAAACATTTGTACATCCAGTATCTTTAAGAAAGTCACTTAGAACTTTTAAAGAAATGTAAACCAAGATAATCTGCTATTAATGGAAATTGTGGGAGAATTTGTATTGCCCATAATCCTAACACAGGAATATAACAAGGGAACTTAGAAATTGAATATGTCTTGGACACCATCTGCTTTAGCCACGTTGCTTAGTTGAGGTCCAATCTTCTAAGCCCTCCAAGGAGTTTAAATAGCATCTCCTGACATCAGGATTCCCATGTTCAAAGACTCGGTCAAGAAAAGTTATGGGTAGCCAGTGCCAGGCAATGGATGACCTCATTACAGACTCCGTTAAGGTCTTAAGTTGGTATTCAGCGCTGAGGTCAGTGTATTTGTATCAGGATCCCTTGGAAGGTAGAAAATCTTGCCTGTATTTCTTTGGTTTGGTTTTGGCATCATGTCTCTGTTCCAAGGCCCATCCCTTGGCTCTTTCACCTTTAAGAAGTGGTATAATTTGTTTTTCATCTCCCTTTGAACCGAAATCCATCTCCTTTTGGTGTTCATGTGATGTTGGCAGTGTGTAAAATTGTTGAAGGAGCTGCCGAGAAGAAATGCCAAATCAATGCACGTCCTGTATTTTGTGGAATGTATTGGAGGCAAGTGTACCAACCCAAATAGCTATCTTGTTGCCGCAGGCTAATTATCAGAATATTTCCTGTTTTGGGTTTTGTTTTTTTTTCCTTGTTTCTTTTACCATGGAGTGAGGGAAGCTGGGCACATAATGTCATTCATCTGAATTTGGTTGATCTGGTGCATGAGAGACTTCTGTTACTCTGAAGAGGTATGGCTTATTGGGTGCAAGGGAACTTTTTTTGCTATTTAGGGCTGGAACTTTTTTTTTGCTATTTAGGGTGGAACTGGGGCTATGACATCTTCAGGGAGTCCACCTATTTAGCAAGGGTCTAATCTTGCTCCTAAGCTGAATGTTAGGAGAAATTTTCCCCTTTCCTGTTTTGAAAATGGCTTTAAATGTATTGAGACTTGTCTTAGCTCAGGCTGTTATAACAATACCATTGACCAGGTGGCTTAAACAACAGACATTTATTTACTTCTCAGTTCTGAAGGTTGGGAAGTCCAAGAGAAAGGTGTGCCAAGAAACTAGGTTCTTGGTGAAGGCTCTCTTCCTGGGTGCACACAGCTGCCAGCTGACTTCTGGCTGTGCCCTCAGGTGGTGGTGAGAAACTGGGCAGAGGCCTTTCTTCCTCTTCTTGTAAGGGCACCAGTCCCATCGCGGGGGCTCCACCTGCATGGTCCCATCCAGACCTACTTACCTGCCAAAGGCCGCGCCCCCAATACCATCACACCAGGGTTAGGACTTCAGCATACGAATTAGGGGAGGACACAAGCATTCAGTCTGTTTCTTAGACCACAAAACTATGTCCTCGGAGTATCTCATTTTGGTTTTATTTATTAATTTTTTTTTTTAGTAGAAGCTGAGTAAATAGAAATGTAGATACTAGATAAAAGAGCAAATATTTTGGCAATATGCTTTAATCCCATGTGTTCTTGTTTCTTCTTCTTCCTTACTTGTTAGAGATTAGTCTTTCTGGAAAGGAGAGTGGGTAGCCTTTTTTGTGGGGAGGTTTGAACCTCTGGAAATTACATACAGAATTGTCTGGAGAAGGTCCTTAGCTTCCAAAGGTAATGGTGACACTTCTAAAGGTTTGTTAAAAAAAAAAACAAAACTAATTTTGGCATGCCAGTTTGATGCAGTTTCACTTTATTGAGAAGCTAACTCAATTTCTTTATACATGTAGTTGTTAGTTTTGTAAAAACTTCAGTAGTTGCAAAGTGCTACGTTCTAGGTATTCATCTACCCTGTCATTATTCTAGGTCATCACTCCTGAAGAAATTATTCACCCGGATGTGGATGAGCACTCAGTGATGACTTACCTGTCCCAGTTCCCCAAAGCCAAGCTCAAGCCTGGAGCTCCCCTTAAGCCCAAACTCAACCCCAAGAAAGCCAGGGCCTATGGTAGAGGTAAGCACTGGTCATGTTGGATTTGAGGCTTGTTCTCTGGTCTTGATTATTCATTTTTATTTATGTGTTTAATTTAAATTTATGTATTTTTAATTGAAGGATAATTGCTTTACAATATGGTATTGGTCTCTGTCATATAGCAACATGAATCAGCCACTGTGGTCTTGATTATTCAGGATTGAGAATGTGTAAGCTTAATATTTAAAGACATCCCAGGCCTCCTTTGTCAGATAGATTTTTTTTTTTTACTTCTTTACCTAAAGGTCCTTGTGTTTATTTCCATCCTTTTTTGTCTTGTGAATCTAGGCTTCCAAGAACAGTGCTACTTTAATGTAATGGAGATGGATGAGTTTATACTTTGTGATTTGGATGCAGTAACCCTGAGATAAAGAAAGGACTATTCTTTCCATTTTTCAGATGAGCAATCAGAGGCCCAATCCACAAAGGAAAGGGGATGTTGGAGTGGAGGGAGAAGGTGAATGGGGAGGTCTCCCAGATTGCCATGGTGAGGTGCAGCAGGAGCCTGGGTCTTCTGGCTGCTGATTCATTTCTCCTTTTGGTTATGTGAAAGCTGTGCAGGTTTCCAGATGCAGTGGGAGCTATTGTTAACCCCTGGCAGATACTTCCTTGCTAAGACATCCTGTTTATAATCTCCCAGCCAGCTGCCAGGAGTGTTCTGCTCAAAACGTTAGAGTAGGTCAGAGGCATTCTGAGTAATTTGGTTTTCTGGTTGGCACCTGACTTCAAGCCTGTTAGCTTTTTTTTTACAGAGAACAGTTGCATTTCAGCACAGTGTGGTTTCTGGTAAAAATTAGTACAACAGGATACAATTTATTCTCTTTTCTGTGGTGAGGGGGAAGAGTACGTTCTATTTTCATAATTGCAATTAGGATAACACACACACAAAGTATTTCCCATGTTTTCCAAGATTTCCTATAATCTGCCTACTGCTCTTAACATTCTAATGTGTCCTCTTGCAGTGTGTGTGTGTGTGTGTGTGTGTGTGTGTGTGCGCGCGCGCGAGTGTGATTGTTGAACTGTTCGAAAGTATATCACAGGCATGGTAACATTTCGCTCCTCAGAACATCAGCAAACCTTTCCTAAGAATAGGAGGACATCCTCTGTGTAACTACAGTATTATCACGTGTAAGGAAATAGGATAATAATTTCATAACAGCTTATATGCAGTTTATAATTAAATTTCTCTTATCCTACAGTTGTCTGTTTTACAGACCAAGATCTTATTAAGACTCACTTTCTACATTTGCTTGTTACTTTATCTGAAACTCTTAATCTAGAATAATTTTCCCAAACTTTCTTTTCTTCTTCTTTTTTTAGTGGCATTGACTTTCTAAGGATGTAGAGTGCTTGTCTATCCACTCATCCCCTCTGAAGTTAGCAGTGCCCTACTTGGCATCAGCTTAGTCTTGAAATGACACACGACCAGGGCAGTGTGCTGAGTGCGCACTGTTCTCAGCCCTGTTCTCGTCTTTTTCAGCATGATTAAGAGGACAGAGAGTTCTGGAACAGACCTACTTGCCATTTGAAGTCCTTTTGGCAATGAAGTGGGCTCTGTGCCATCATTTGTGTTATATCGAGACAGGGGACTTTGTTCAAAGCCGTACCCACAGTGCAGTCGAGTGAAGGTTGGCACGTCCATGCATGCTTTAAAAGTGCTCTCTCTAAGCCCTAGTCAAAGATGCTGGCAAGAATAAGGAATCTGATTTGAAAGGTTATGCTTCCCTTAAAGGCAGAAAAGTTGCAAACAGCCAAATCTCTTTGTCAACAAAATTGGTCAAATAGATTGAATCTAATCAAAGCATAAAGTGCTTGTTTGCAATAAGCTTATCGCTGGTATCCAGTTTCCCTGTTGTTAATGTGAAACGGTTTCCTTTCACAGTGCTGTTTTCTAGAAAATGACCTCTTGCTGCAGCTAAGGAATGTGGCTAGTCATTGCCATTTCCTTCGTTTGACTCTGTAAGTTTTATATACTTAGGGAGGAAACACACACACACACACACATATGTATCTTTTGTATTTTTGTGCCATGGTAAAATGCCTATGACATAACATTCAGTACTTTAACTCTTTTTAGGTGCACCTAAGACATTAAGTGTATTCGTATATTCACTGTGTTCTCTTCATCTCCAGAACTTTCTGCATCTTCCCGAATTGAAACTCTGTAGCCACCAAACGCAACTCTCCATCCCCACCTCCCTCCAGTGCTGGCAATTGCCATTCTGCTTTCTATGTTGTTGTTGTTCAGTCGCTAAGTTGTGTCCAACTCTTTCCAACCCCATGGACTGCAGCACAGCAGGCTTCCCTGTCCTTCACCATCCCCCCGAGTCTGATCAGACTCGTCCGAGTCTGATCAGACTCGTGTCCAGCGAGTTGGTGATGCCATCCAATCATCTCATCCTTAGTCGTCCCCTTCTCCTGGCTTCAGTCTGTTTCTATGGATTTGCCTCTTCTAGGTGCCTTGTAAGTGGACTCATATAGTATTGATATTTGTCCTTTTGTGTTTGGTTTACTCTATGTAGCATAGGGTTTACAAGATTCATNAATTGAAACTCTGTAGCCACCAAACGCAACTCTCCATCCCCACCTCCCTCCAGTGCTGGCAATTGCCATTCTGCTTTCTATGTTGTTGTTGTTCAGTCGCTAAGTTGTGTCCAACTCTTTCCAACCCCATGGACTGCAGCACAGCAGGCTTCCCTGTCCTTCACCATCCCCCCGAGTCATGTTGTTGCATGTATAAAAATTTCATTCCTTTTTCAAGCTGAATAATATTTTGTCATCTGCATATTCCACATTTTGTTTTTCCATTTTTCTGTCAGTGGACATTCAGGGTTTTTTAATACCTTTTAGCTATTGTGAATAATGCTGCTGTGAGCATATGTATACAAGTATCTGAGTCCCTGCTTTCAATTTTAGGGGGATATATGTAGAAGTGGAATTGCTGGATCATATGGTAATTCTACGTTTAATTTTTTTTTTTTTAAGTAGAAAGAATGGTCATTTTAGGGAACAGGGCCACACGTGAGGCCGCATGGGCAGCACCTTAGGTATTACCTTGTCCTTGATGAAACAAAGGGGAAGGGCAATTTATTCTCTCCCGTGTGGCCATGTTGCTTTGTTTCTGCTGACAGAACCAAGATTTAGAAAGTGTTTCATCTTTTAAAGAGTTGGTATTGACCAAGTTGCAGTTACCAGCTGGTCAGTGTTTGCAGATCCGTTCACTGAGACCCATTCACTGGAAGGAGGGAGTTGTGATGGGCTCCCTGGCAGAGTTCAGCGTGCTGAAAGCGTGTATCCATGGGCAAGCAGAAACCTTTAATGAAACCTGTGTTCTGTATGGAGCATCCACTGCATAGGAAGCCATCAGCACGTTTAGTTCTGAGTAATCCTAGGGAACAGTGGTTTCTCTGCATGGGAAACATTATCTCCGAAATAGATGCGGTTCTGCTTCCTAACCAACTGTGGTTAGCCAGAGATGAGCCCAGTCTCCGGCCTTGGATAGGCTGACTCTGCGGGCTGTTGGAATTAGATGGAGTGGGTATTTATAAGTATTTATAAATATTTTAAGTGCATGATCAAATCTTTGTTAAATGACATAAATATAAATTTTAAGCAAAAGAAAAAGTTAGAAAGCAACAATTGAAAGTCCTATTTCTTAGCTGCTAGCCCCATTTTTTTCCCTTTAGAGTTGGTGGTATTTCTTTACAGCCATTTTTCTATGCTGAAATGAGTTCAAACTGTATATTTTCTTCAATTTGCATTTTTTTAACCTAACGGTGTGTTATGTAACTATCTATGACCAGTTTTTCTTAAATTATTTATTGGAAAGCTAGTATAAATCCAGCTATAGTAACAAATGACCCAATGTCTTCAACCCAGACCAGTGGGAAACAAAAGAGATGAAGAGAAATCTAGGGAGTAAATGAGGTTTAAGAGATTTAGCAACCAGCTGTAACATGTGAAAATTATTTGGTCCTATTTAAACTGTTAAAAAAAATTCATTAGACTTTTTTTTAAGATTCAAAATATTTTATTTATTTTTGTGACACTTCCAAGATAATTTAGGACTTTGAACACTGAACATTTGATGTTATTAAGGAATTCCATTTGATGTTATTAAGGAATTATTTTTATTTTTTGATGTGGGCATTCTAAAAATATCTTCTACAGATACGTAGTGAATGTTTATGGATGAAAACTAAGAGGACTAGGGTTTGTATCCAAATAATACAAGAGGAGAAAAGAGGTGAGAATGAAGCGGTGAACAAGACAGGCTGTGAGTTGACAGTAGTTGAAGCTAAGTGATAGGTACGTGGGATTCATTTTACTATCTCTCCATGTCTATATAGGTCGAGGATTCTCTATAATAATGGTAATAAAAACTTTTAAAAAAAGTAATACTTCTGGGAAGATGGAGTATAGAACTACTTTTTCTAATGCTTTCCACTAAGTGGAAAAACCCCTGGGAATTTTCTACAGGGTAAATGTAAGGAGTCTCAGAAAGAGATTAAGGCAAAGCAGCTAGAGATCCTGGGTCTGTAGATTGGCACTGTGGTGAATTCCTTGAATGGTTGAAAAATTCCTAAATTTGGCAAAAAAAAAAAACACAGAACATAAACCTATAGCTTCAAGAAACTGAGAGAAACCCAAGCAATTGTGCTCCTTGACATTTAGCCAGAGGAATAAAAGCTTAACATTTGCACACAGTCCTGTGTATGAATGTTTATAGCAGCTTTATCAGTAATAGACAACTGGAAACAACCCAGATGTCCTTTGCTGGGTGAATGGTTAAACAAACAGTGGTGCGTCCATATCATGGAATATTACTCAGTGATAAAAAGAACAGGCTTTTGATACAGGCAGCATCCTGGGTGAAACTGCAGAGAATGATGCTTGTGGAAAAAGCTAATCCCCAAAGGTTAGGTAATGTGTGATTCCATTATATGACATTTTACAAATGATAAAATTAGAGATGAAGAACAGATTAGTACTGTAAAGGGTTACAAAATGGATAGCTATGAAAGATCACTATGAGAGTTCCCTGTGGGGTAGAAATGTTCTGTATCTTGATTGTGCTGTGACTTGTGATATTGTACTAGAGTTTTGTAGGATGTTACCCATTTGGGGAACTAGGTAAAGGGTATTATTAATTCTTACACTTGTATGCTACTCTATCTCAAATTAATTTGCTCAATCATTCAATTTACAAATTTAATTAAAAATAAGTGCAATATTTAAAGCATTTTAAGTAATACAAAAATTATCTTTAGGGAATTCTCTGGTGGTCCAGTGGTTAGGAACTGGAGCTTTCATTGTGATGATCTGGGTTCAGTCCCTGCCTAGGAAACTAAGATCCTGCAAGCTGCATGGTGCGGCCAAAAACAGAACAGGAAACAAAAATGGTCTTTAACAAAAAATGNTCCATTTGGGGAACTAGGTAAAGGGTATTATTAATTCTTACACTTGTATGCTACTCTATCTCAAATTAATTTGCTCAATCATTCAATTTACAAATTTAATTAAAAATAAGTGCAATATTTAAAGCATTTTAAGTAATACAAAAATTATCTTTAGGGAATTCTCTGGTGGTCCAGTGGTTAGGAACTGGAGCTTTCACTGTGATGATCTGGGTTCAGTCCCTGCCTAGGAAACTAAGATCCTGCAAGCTGCATGGTGCGGCCAAAAACAGAACAGGAAACAAAAATGGTCTTTAACAAAAAATGAATCACACTTTGTCTTCTTCCCTAAGGCAAGCCCTGCTTCTAGTTACCACATCATTTTCACAGTCATATAATGTAGCCTTTTGACTGAAGTTCTCTGAATATTTCAGAACTGAATATTGCTTAAATACCAAGGACAAGATTTGAGTTATTTTAAAAAATTTATTTGGATGCATTGAGTCTTAGTTGTAGCATGTGGAATCTAGTTCCCCGAGTAGGGAACAAACCTGGGCCTCCTGCGTTGGGAGCATGAAGCCTTAGTCACTGGACCATGAAGGAAGTCCCCAAATTTGTGAGTTTTTGACCTGATTATCCCCTTCATGGTTTGTCCCCGTCTCCCACATGGCAGAAGCAGGAATGGGTTTCCTATGTCATTTCCCTGGAGGAGACACTGTTGGGGCCTGACCCAGTTTGCCATGTGCTTGTGTAAACCTGTGAACAGGTATCGAGCCCACTGGGAACATGGTGAAGCAGCCGGCCAAGTTCACCGTGGACACAATCAGCGCCGGGCAAGGTGATGTCATGGTGTTTGTTGAGGACCCAGAAGGGAACAAAGAGGAGGTATGTTGGAGGAGGCTGCCTCTCCTGTTAGTAGCCCATGGAAACTTGGGCACTTACAACAGGGCCAGGGACTGTGTCTCTATTTTTCTTATTGAAGCTCAAAACAAAAGCTTTATTTTTTATTCTTAAAAAAAAAAAAAAAAAAGAAAAAAAAGAATCCTGAGTCTTACAGCAGTTAAATTCACTTGCCTAAGGATTGTGTTTAAAGTATCATATAAATTGATACCCAAGGACACACATTATATAATACAATAAAATCTTGCATTTAACTCTTGTTACTGATAAAATACAGTCCAGTTGCAATACTGATTCCCTGCTCTTGCCCCATGCTGATCATCCTCTGGTTCCTCCCTCAGGACCTTTGCACATACTGCTTCTTCTGTCTCTCTGTCTTTTTAAGATTGTATTTTATTCCTAGCGCTTAGCACCATCTGAAGTTCTACATTTATCGGCATAGTTGTCTGTTTCGCCCACTGAGGCAGGGATTGTGCCTGATTTATTTTTGGTACCTGTCACTGGTCTTGGTGTTTTATAAGCTCTCAATAACTACTGGGCCAATAAAGGTTTAGGTTACTAGCTTCATAGTCTCTTCTCATCTGGAAAGGTAACAGCCCTGAGATGATGGAGAGACCTGACTTGGTTATACCTGTATGCTAATGTGACTTGGTTTCCATGACTTCAGGCTGCTTCTCTTGGAGCTTCCTGCAGGAGTAGTGAGCCAGAGAAGAGCCAGGGCAGGTTCCTGGCCTGGCACCTTGCCATGGGCGCTGGGCAAGCACAGCACACTTACTCACACTGGTGCCTCCTCTAACTGTCACTCATCTTACTTCCTAGGCACTCGTGACCCCTGACAGCGATAAGAACAAGACATACTCTGTGGAGTATCTGCCCAAGGTCACCGGACTGCACAAAGTAAGATAAGACCTCATGGCCTTTGCTTGAATGCTCTTCTGTGCTTGCTTTGATAGATGCGGAAGAAGCGTGGTTTTCTTAAGTTTGCGTCTATCTATCATCTCTCTATCTCTCTATGGTTGCACTGGATTTTCGTTGCTTCTTGCAGCCTTTCTCTTGTTGTGGCAAGTGGGGGTTTCCTCCAGCTGCGTTGTGCCGGCTTCTCATTGCGGTGGCTTTTCTTGTCGTGGTGCGTGGGCTCCACAGTATGTGGGATCTTCCCCGACCCGGGGTTGAACCTGCACTGGCAGGTGGACTCTTCACCTTTGGACCATCTGGAAAGTCCCTTAAATCCTCTTCTGATTTCTCTTTCTGTTTATACAAGTATCCATGTTCATTGTCAAAAATCTCGGATCCCTGTGCATCAGACTTGAGATAATTGCTACTCCATGCAGATTGGTTGAATTCCATTAAATTCTTTGCAGTGCCGTAAGATTTTTCTGACTCCACCGAGATAACTGATAACTGTAACTGCAAGCCTGGAGTGTAAATGGCTGAGCTATGGGCTCTTTGTCTTTAGTGCTTCCTTAAATATCCCTCTTCAGAGTGCTCCAGAGGCTCTGTCAGCATCAAAGCCTGAATGCGAAGAAGGCCAGTTGATTAGAGTGGAGGCCAGTGGCCCACCCAATCCAATAACCCTCAGAATTTAAAAGATGAGAACTTCGACTCAAAGTTTAGACAGGAATCTGTCTTATGTCTCAAGTCCACATATCTGAAAATGGTTTTGGTCCTTTGAAAAAATACTTTGAAATCCGGAACGCTACATGATATTCTACAGGGACAGTGGTCCCTTTTGCAGCTGCCTTAAAGAGTCCGGTGTCTGGAGATGGAAGTGCTTGTAGAGGCTAATCTAGGCATGTCTGATGTGTTTTTGTTGGCTAAAGGCCTGATGTCGCAGGCCCAGCTGTGTGGTTGGAAGAGTCAGATGGGAGTCCCACTGAGGCCACTTCCCCAGAGCTCCTGGTTCCAGGACTGTTGTGTGTATGATCAGGAAGATGGAGGAGAAGGTGGTCTCACTGAGCAAGAAGTGATGATGCCTCCCCTGCCTGTCATTTGTAGGTCACAGTCCTCTTTGCAGGACAGCATATCTCCAAGAGCCCATTCGAGGTGAATGTCGACAAGGCCCAGGGAGACGCCAGTAAAGTCACTGCGAAAGGCCCAGGCTTGGAAGCTGCCGGCAACATCGCCAATAAGCCCACCTATTTTGACATCTACACAGCAGGTAGCACCTTTCCTCTTCCAGAGCCGGAGATAAGCCTTAGAAACCTGAGACGCTGGACTTCTTGTCTTTGGAATCAACAACAAAACTACAAAATTAGCTTTTTCAAATGTGTTGGTTATATTTCGAGATTTTTCAAAACCAGCTTTTTTTCTCTAAAATCTCATACTCAATCTTAACTTTGGTTATTAATAATCAGTTTCTGACTTGACTAAATAAATATTCCAAAGAGACTAAGGTTTAATAATCGTCTCTTGAACCAAATTCTATGCAAGGTCCGGTGGGAAGGAGGGGTAAGAAAAGGAATGAATAAAACACAATTCTTGAATTTTCAGCTTGCTTTTCAGTATAGAAATTTTAGGAAATAGGGATTGTGGGAAAATGAAAGTTGGTTATGACTCTCCTCCCCATAAGCAACTTTCCTTTCTCCACCTTCCTTATTTCTGCTAGGAAACAGATCTGGGTATGCACCTTCTGAATGCCTCTCTGTCTCTTGTGGTTTGCATTTTATACCTGCTTTTGCTCTCATCAGCAGGGAACTTCCTAGAGGGCGACTTGGACTCATGGCCTGTTCTCTCTCTCCTAGGTGCTGGCGTTGGCGACATTGGTGTAGAGGTGGAAGATCCCCAGGGGAAGAACACAGTGGAGTTGCTCGTGGAAGACAGAGGAAACCAAGTGTATCGATGTGTGTACAAACCAATGCAGCCTGGCCCCCACGTGGTCAAGGTTTCCTTTGCTGGGGACACCATCCCCAAGAGTCCCTTCGTTGTTCAGGTCGGGGAAGGTGAGTGCTGGAATAGCTGACCGCCTCTGGTTCTGGCATTCAGGCTGGCTGTGCATGACGGGGCCCAGCGCTGAACTCAGACTTGTCATTTTGCTGCCAGGGCCCCTTTGGCAGGAAGTATCCTCAAGACATTAATAATAGTATTTACTTTGTCCTCAAGATACTAACACTAATAGCTTCCTATACGCAGTGACCTAAGTGCTTATTAACCTGTTTAATCCGCCCCCAAAGCACTTCTGCCAGGATTCATGGTCCTCACTGAGAGATGCAGGATGGAAGCTGTGGGAGGAGAGGGTGTCTGTGGCTGAGGTTCAGTGACGTGGCAGGTCCCCTGTGGCCTCCTTTACTGGTTGTCAGGCAGAGAGCATGATGGCAGCTAGTCATGACACCAGCCACAGTGTCCCGGGGGCCATTGCTGTTACCAGTGGGCACCTGAGACACTGAGGCTTAGGTGTCATAAGGCATGAGTATGGACTAGACCAGTGGTCCCCAACCCCTGGAACCGGGCTGCACAGCAGGAGGTGAGCGGCAGGCCAGGGAGCAAAGTTTCTTCTGTGTTTACAGCTGCTCTCCATTGCTTGCATTACTGCCTGAGCTTTTCCGCCTGTCAGGCAGCGGCAGCATTAGATTTCTCATAAGAGCATGAACCCTACTGTGCTTGAATCCTCTCCAAACCACTCGCCTCCACCCCAGGCCATGGAAAAATTGTCTTCCACAGAACTAGTCCCTGGTGCCCTAAAGGGTTGGGGGCCGCTGGACTGGATGTCAGTAGGACTAGAACCGTGGTCTCTATCAGCTCCTTAACTCCTGCTGCAGCCAGAAGCATGCATTTTTCTCTAATGTTAGACTCTTTCCTTCTGACTTAGTTACTCTCTTTTTCTCCCCCCAACTCTGCTGCCTTTTCTAACCAGTACTTGCCTTTCCCTCTTCTGTTCTGTGCATCTGCGTCTGCAGACCTGGCTTCCTCTTCTGAATCCGGCCTCTTGGCCAGCCTGGAGCCTGAAGCTGTTGGCTTCCTAGTCGAAAGCACTGGGCCAGAGGCATCTCACTGGGTAAGGGCTGGTTGGTGGGCCATCTCTGCCAGTCTTGGTGCTGCCTCTGGTGTCCACCGGGCCTGTGCTCTTTGTGACCGTGGGAAATTGCAGCGCAGGTGTTAACACCACCTGTCTGGCCAGACCCCAGACTTACTCTCTGATTACATCTACACATCTCTAGGCCATCTCAAGATGCTGGAAAATCCGGTGGTTTCCTTCAAGCTTTTTAGTTCCATTTAGTGTTTATATGAACTGAGCAGTTATCCTGCTGATGTTGAGACTCTTGCCCATACTCAGGATTTCCATGACTTTTATTTTTTTAAAGATACATTTAAACCTTCCAAGGGAAGTCCTGTCATCCTGTTGTGACTTATTTCTGGTATGACCAACTTCTCTCCCCTTGACAAAAGGGGAAAAAAAAAAAACGTATTCAGAAACAGAACTTCATTTGACACAATGCAAGAAAGAATATTGAACAGCTTTCCTAGTTTTAATGATGTTTTCTGACTTCCTCTCACTTGTGGATTACTTTTTTCATTTCTGGCATATCCATCTATCACTTGTACTAGTTAATACTTAATAGAGTTTTTCTGTTGATGTACTGACTCTTCCTCCACTTAAATGATTTTATGATAAACAGTCTTGTCTTCTGGAGTCTGTGACCCACTAGTGTATAGAAGGAGCCTGTCAAATACGCAGTGTCAGATTTGGAAAGGAACAACCTGACATTTTACCCGTTAATCTCTCATTTCTATATTTAATGAGAAGGTTGCTCATGTTACCAAAAAAGTCCCAGGGCACATCAATGCCTCTTATCAACCTTTGACAAACCCCATGGAATCGTTTTGTGAACCTCTTACGTAGGAATGTTAGAAGCTACCTTTGCCCTAGACATAAAACTTTAGGTTTTTTAACTGGACCCAGAAAGCAAATTGAGAGTGGGGTTTACTCCTGATTATAGAGTAGCCACCTGCATTCCAAGGACCTTGTAACAGCACTGAAATGTGTGTCTGCCTTGGTCGAGGTGGGGTTTATCTAGTCTTTTTTTGCACCATCCTCTGGCTCTTCCTGAGGGAGAGAACAACGCTTAGACTTTTAGAAAGGACCGATCCAAAGTTTGGAACCAGGTCAGATGTTTTCAAGTGCTACATTTTCCAAGTAGACCTGAAAAAGTCCAGTCTTCCCAATTACTGGACCCTTGAGTATGGCAGTGAAGTTTGAGCAATGTCCAACCCCAGGTCTTAACTCACTTTTACCACCGAGAGGATAAATGCCAGGATTCAGCAAATACCAGGAGTCCAGCGAATTCATGCTGTGCACTCCTGCTTTTTTTGCCAGAGTAACTTTTCCCCAGTCCCTGGACAAAGTTATATTGTGTCTTTATTTGCTAGCCTGGTGTGCTCCCTGAACGAGACCCCTGGTCTCAGGCAGCTGCTGCACACTCTGCAAAGCAAACATTTTCTTGGCGGGTGGCTCAAAGTTACCTTGGCTTACTCAACTCAGACTAAAGAATAAAAGGTTGAATTATGTCGAAACTGTGCTTACAGCTTGCAATCCAAACGCCTGCCGGGCCAGCGGCCGAGGCCTGCAGCCTAAAGGCATTCGCATCCGAGAAACTGCAGACTTCAGGGTTGACACCAAAGCTGCTGGAAGCGGAGAGCTCGGCGTCACCATTAAGGGTCCTAGTAAGTGCTTCTTTGCTTCCCTGTCTCAATGTGATTTCAGCTTAACTTGACAGCCATGACCTATGGGTCTCATCACACAGCCAGTTCTGATCAATTTATCCCAGAGAGCTGTGTCAGAGGTTGGAGGCTCTCTCTGCTCCATGTAGAAGGAAACTGATTGTTTAGTCATGTCTGCCCTGGATGTGGGAACAGTGTTGGATTGACAGCCTCGCATTATGTTAGGGCTTCTGGAAAAAGAAATAAATATTGGAGCTGGAATAGCAACATGAAATGCNTCAGTCGCTCAGTCGTGCCTGACTCTTTGCAACCCCATGAACTGTAGCCCACCAGGCTCCTCTGTCAATGTGATTCTCTAGGCAAGAATACTGGAGTGGATTGCCACTTCCTACTCTAAGTTCCAGGTTACTTTAGTATTTTAACTACCGTAACCATCCTGTTATGTAGGTACAGTAAGCCTCTTACATACAAATGTGTTCTGTTCTGAGAGCACTTTCATAAGTCGAAGGATGTTATCCTGGGTACCTCACTAGCACAATCAGTTATATGGTACTGTACTATAGTAGGGCTACCCAGGTGGCGCAGTGGTAAAGAATCTGCCTTCCAATGCAAGAGAAGCAGGTTCGATTCCTGTGTCAGGAAGATCCCCTGGAGGAGGGCATGACAACCCACTCCATTTTTCTTGCCTGGGGAGTCCCATGGACAGAGGAGCCTGGTGGGTTACAGTCCATGGGGTCGCTAAGAGTTGGACACAACTGAGCATTCATGTATGTATGTACTGTAATAGATTGATAATACTTTTCACACAAATAATATGTACATAAAAAACAAACACAAAAAATAAACAGTTTTAATCATACAGTACAGTACCTTGAAAGGTGCAGTAGTGCCTTACAGCAGCTGGCATGCAGGGACTGGCACGCGTATTCGCATCTTTGAAAGTTCACACGTAGAGGACACTGTACCGTGAAGCCAGACGTAGTTTCCTCTCTCCCCCTTCCCTGATCGCCTGCCTTTTGATAGTGGAGTTAGCGCATTACAAAGAAAGGGACTCACTTTTGGCCCTTTGCCCCAGGTGCAAGCTTATGGGCCAGGTTTGGAGAAATCCGGATGCATTGTCAACAACCTGGCTGAGTTCACTGTGGATCCTAAGGATGCCGGAAAAGCTCCCTTAAAGATATTTGCTCAGGTAAGTTTCTACCTGCCACCTGTGCAGGGAATTGTCAGGTAACGGGATACATATAACAGTGAGTGACCAGTCCCTTGGATCTTCAGTTTCCTCATTCACACATTGCAAAAAAGATTATTTATCCCAAAGGGTTTATGTGAAGACTAAAGGGGATTCGAATATGTAAAGCAGGGTGCTTTTCTCATCTTTATGATTTGTGTTCTGTGGAAATCAGGCTTGTCTGTTTCAGATCTCCCCCATCAATGTCCTTTAGTGTGGCTGTGATGGGAGGGTTTGTAAACAAGAGTGTAGCAAATATGTTTCTCTCATTTAATTGAATTTTGGCCCCAGAATTTAAATGCAGGAATTACAGATAAGAAGCGCTGAGTGGCCATGGCTTTCTTTTGGGACAACCATTTGTTGCTAGTGATTAAAGATAGATAAATGCACGTAGTGTTTTATCACCTGTGTTCATTGTATTGAGAACATGGCCCATCATAGGCGCTCCATGAAATTTGGTTGGATGAGTGAGTGGTGATTTGGGAAGACCCATGACCCTGTCTGATGGAGACTGTGAGAGCCAGCTCGTACTTGTCCCCTGCTCTTCTGTAGGACGGGGATGGCCAGCCTATCGACATCCAGATGAAGAATCGGATGGATGGCACCTACGCCTGCTCATACACCCCGGTTAAGGCCATCAAGCACACCATTGCCGTGGTCTGGGGAGGTGTCAACATCCCGCACAGCCCTTACAGGGTAGGTCACGAAGTGGAATCCTGGTCGTGGTATGAAAAAGCTCGGTCCTGAGGCAGGTCTGGGCTCCATGCTTGATGGTCAAGGCAGATACATGGAAACACCATGCTTGGTGTGCCTTGGAAGATGGCGTGGCCAAAAGGCCCGGGGGCTATAGATTGCCCCCACATATAACGTTCTGACAACTGATGGTGTCTTTACTGGGTCCACATGGAGAAGAACTTGATTACAACTTTTCTCCCTGTCCTCTCTAGGTCAGCATCGGACAGGGTAGCCATCCCCAGAAGGTCAAGGTGTTTGGGCCAGGAGTGGAGAGAAGTGGGCTGAAGGCACACGAGCCTACTCACTTCACCGTGGACTGTACTGAGGCTGGCGAAGGTGAAAGGGGGCTTCACCCAGTGCGCTCCTTGTTGCTTCTTGGGAAGGAAGTTCTCTTTGTAACGTTTCAAGGGCAATGAACTTTGAACCGAGAAACAGTCCACCTGAGTAGATGATTGTTCATCTAATGAGTGTCTGAGTCAGTTTGGTGGTGAGATCTTTGCTAATCCTCCGTTCCTTCTCCAAAACCCTGATTTGAATACCATCCCTTTCTCAGGTTACTTACTGGAAAGTTCCCAGCTGCTTTTCTGGGGTGTGAGCTTGAGCTGGAAGTGATTGCATGGGATGTGCTGTTTCTTGTAAATCAGTGCTAATAGGCTGGTCTGTTCCAGGTGATGTCAGCGTTGGCATTAAGTGTGATGCCCGGGTGTTAAGTGATGAGGAGGAAGACGTGGATTTTGACATCATTCACAACGCCAATGATACGTTTACTGTCAAATATGTGCCTCCTGCCGCTGGGCGATACACTATCAAAGTTCTCTTTGCCTCTCAGGTGTGTGGGCATGGGTTCTTTCTGGCCACCTGTGTGTGTATTTCCTTTTTTTTTTTTAGCAACAGAGAAAATATCTTGAGAACTCTGCCCAATAGTTTTTCTCTCTGGTTGCTTAAAACCAAGAAGGAATAATGACACCCAAAACTAAAATGTTACCACTTCCTAATGAAAGTAGGGGTGCATAGTCAGTCAGTGGTTGAAAGCCAGGCTCTGGAAAGAAGGTAGATTTTAATAAACCATCATCAGGTTTTTGAATGAAATGTAATGAATTTCTAGATTGTATTCTACTTGATTGTCTTTGAAACAGTGACCTTGGCCTCAGCCTTTATAGGAAGAAGAGTTTTAGAAGTTTCAAATAGGGTTCGTATTTACATGTGATAATGGAGACCAGGAGGAGCAGTACCCGTTTTAGGAACCATGGAATCTTGTTGATTCAGATGCATCTTAACGTAAACATAGGGACCTCAGGAGAAAGCTCCGTGCCTCAAATATTGGTCTTGAGTTGGCTTCATCCATTTGACCTATCCTGCCTTTATAGTGCAAGTTTTTTTTTTTATCTAACATCAGATTCATTATTTTTTAAAAACTATTTTGCCAGGAAACTATGATGACATTTGGCATCATAGTTGCCCGACCAGGGAGCAAAGCCATTGTACCCTGCAGTGGAAGCATAGAGTCTTAACCACTGGACCACAAGGGAAGTCCCTGCAGGATTCTTTTGGAAGCATTACAGTCAATGCTTTGCTAATCATTTCCTTGTATTCCTCAAACCCTAGCTCTCTGCTGTCCTTGAAGGACATTTCTTTCCTCCAATCCCATGTATTGTTTGAAGTTTTATTCTTGGTAGTATTTTTGCATCCTAAAAGTACTCAGCACTTGGTATTAAAGGCCGAGAGTTGTCAGGGTGGTGTTTGGACACTCAGGCCCTTTAACTGTGAGGTCAGGGATCCAGGGATTCATGAGTGACCACTGATGGCCCTTACCTGATGCTAGCATGTAACGCCTTGACCGATCGTTACTCAGAAGTTACTCACCACCCACTAGACTGGAAGTGCCGAGGTCTCCCTCTTTGCTTTGGACAGAAGTTTAAGCTCAGGCAATGGCTTCAGGGACTTTCTTCCTGAGACTGTATCTCTGCTACAGGAAATCCCCACCAGCCCTTTCAGAGTCAAGGTCGACCCTTCCCACGATGCCAGTAAAGTGAAGGCAGAAGGCCCGGGGCTCAGCAAAGCAGGTAAGAGGGTGTGTGTGCGAGCTCACCCTGGAAGCAGTNTCTTCCTGAGACTGTATCTCTGCTACAGGAAATCCCCACCAGCCCTTTCAGAGTCAAGGTCGACCCTTCCCACGATGCCAGTAAAGTGAAGGCAGAAGGCCCGGGGCTCAGCAAAGCAGGTAAGAGGGTGTGTGTGCGAGCTCACCCTGGAAGCAGTGGGCGCAGTGGGCCCAGGGCCAGAAGTGACCTGCCTAGAGCAGGCGCTCTGTCTGGGCTTCAGTTCAGCAGAGGCTGCGCTCAGCTGAGCTTCTGGCGTGGCTGAGCGCCAGCCCCTGTCGCCACCTCTTGCCTTCTGGAAGCTACTGTTGATGAACCTGTCAGACTGGTTCTAAAAGTGAAACTCCTCCAGCTGAGCCTGTCTCCTCCTTTCACTGTCTCCTCCCAGGTGTGGAAAATGGGAAACCCACCCACTTCACTGTCTACACCAAGGGGGCCGGAAAGGCCCCACTCAATGTGCAGTTCAGCAGCCCTGGCCCTGGCGATGCTGTGAAGGATCTGGATATCATCGATAACTATGACTACTCTCACACCGTTAAATACACACCCACCCAGCAGGTAGGGCCCTTGCCTGCCTGGGCTGAGTCACTTTGGACGCCAGGGGATAATCTCAGCTCGGATCTGTGCTCCTGTGTGACAGGGAGAGATTCACCCTTTCCTTGTGAGCCTCTCTAGGAACGCCGACACAAAGCCTGGCTGGTTCTACCAGGAGGGCCGGGAGGCTTCCCCAAGGACTGGCAGGAAGCTCGCCGTCCCTCCCCACCCCAATTTCCCGCCTCCATTCTGGGTTTTAGCAGAGAAATGCTGAGCTCTTGAAATTGGACCTAGTGTCTGCTTCTCGCATAGACACTCTCCCCTCCTTACCAGCTGCCTTTGGGTCTTTTGTTAGTTACTCAGAGGGAAAGAATTGCCACACCTCTGTTTATCCTTGCTGGTCCTTTTGCCTTACCTCATTCTTTTTTACAAGGGGGTACAGTGGGGTCTTTCTCAAAGAGCTTTTAGTCCCTCGATTCTAAAGTGGTACGTCAAGCTCTAGATTACTCCCTTTTACAAAACAGAGGAATACAGATAGGATTTTGTCATTCCACATGCTTTGCTGTTTGTTCTAGACAATAAGGGCCTACAAATCTACCTCTGTATGAATTTATGCCTACTTGTTTAAAATTTTGTTTTGATTCATGCCTACGCCTCTAGGGTCTGTGGAGCATATACTCCTGTAGAAAAAACTAGATTCTGCTACTTCTGCATAGCGTTTTAAATGGTCACTCCAAACCTCTGAGAATCCTTCATTTTTTAAAACAATTTTTAACAATGATTATTATTTTCTGGCCACACAGTGTGACATGCGGGATCTTTGTTCCCCACTGCAGTGGAAGCGTGAACTCTTAGCCACCGGACCACCAGGGAAGTCCCCCTTCATTCTTTTTTTTTTTTTTTTTTTAATATTTATTCATTTATTTGGCTGACCAGAGATCAAACCTGGGCCCCCTGCATTGAGAACTGAGAGTCTTAACCACAGGACCAGCAGGGAAGTACCCCCCTTCATTCTTGAAGCAGAATCCCCCCTGTGTAAGAAAAGCCATTTGTAAGAGAGGAAGGGCAATGTTTTCTGCCAAAGCACTGTTTGAGAAGCATCGCTCCTACCCCAGGCCTCGTCAGTGAGGACCTCGCTGGTGTGCAGTGGGGCAGAATGAGGGAATGGTGTGGGTGGCCCCCTGCACTGGGGGCTACACATCCGTGGAGATGGAATCTTTCCTATGAGAACCTCCCTGGCGGTGTGAGGTTCTCTAGGGCAGGTTCTTGTGTGGCCTTTCATCTCCATGTCTGCTTCTTTCAGATCCTGTGTCTATATACCTTTTTGTGTTTCGGCAGAGCTGCTAGAAATTAAGTTGCCGACATCAGGACGGGTTTTGACTTGCACCCCCCGAAAGGACTTTGGAACTTCCATTGCCCTGGATGCTCCCTGTGGTTTCTTTCTGTCCTCAGGAGGGTTCATTATTAGTAATTGTAAAAGGGAAGCTCTCCTAGGTGAATGCCATTTTCTCATTAGGACACTCAGTGCTAAGTAGGTCATTGTTTTCCTGCTGATGCTTCAGGGCTGATGGAAGCCTTAGCAGCTCGATAGCATCTTTGTTTTCAGTTCTCCACATTCCTGGGGAGAAGGTGCGTGGCCATGCTCTCTGGTCAAGATCACAAGATCATAGGTTCTTCTAAAAACATTCTGAGACTCTTGATCCTGTATCTGTAAGCCTTGTTGGGTTTCGGCTGAGCTGCTGGCAAGTGGGTAAGCAGCAGATGTCAGGGCAGCCTCAGGTTTTGACTTGCCCTCTCAGAAAGGACTTTTGGACCCAACGCCCTATTAGTAACATATATATATGTATATATTTTATTTATATATTTATTTCTGATTGTGCTGGGTCTTCGTTGTTTAGTCACAAAGTCGTGTTTGACTCTGTGACGCTATAGACTCTAGCCCGTGAGGGTCCTCTGTCCATGGGATGTCCCAAGCAAGAATATTGGAGTGAGTTGCCATTTCCTTCTCCAGGGGATCTTCCCAACCCAGGGATGGGCCCCACGTCTCCTTCATTGGAAGGAGGATTCTTTACCACTGAGCCTCCAGGGAATCCCTAGTTGTGGCATGCAGGATCCTTATTGCAGCATGAGAACTCTTAGTTGAGGCATATGGGAATCTAGTTCCTTGACCAAGGATCAAACCCAGGCCCCTTACATTGGGAGCACAGCGTCTCAGCCACTGGACCACCAGGGAAGCCTTGAGATGTGACACTCTTGGGGCAGGGGACCCTGTGGTTTTGTGCAGAATCCATCCTAGAAAGTCAATACTCCCTCTTTCATAGAGGCACCTCATTTTTATCTTGGCTTTTCCCTGCTTCTTTATTACAAAAGGAATATAAGAAAATATTCCATAGGTCAAAAGTTACACCCTTTTAAAACTCCATCCGTGACAGCTTTCAGTGGGGGCTGAATTCCAGCGAGCCCTCTGGCGATTCATCCTTCCTTCCCCCTTGCTTCTTCCCCTCCCACGTCCTCTAACATGATACCCAGATGTGTGAGGGTGAGGACAGCCTTAATCCACTGAGACAGCTGTGGGTTTTCATGGGGCCTTGGTGTGGATGGAGGCACTCAGCCGACCGTGGCGAGAGGAAGCCAGCAGTGAGTGGGCCAGGACTGGCCGTGCCTCCTCGGCCACAGTACTGCTGGCGGGGGGCCTGCTGAACCCATAGGCACAGTCCGCCTTCTCACTGGCAACTCATCTCTCCTAGACATCGATATGGGAGTTTCCATACTGTGCAGGGGGTCTTAGAACAGCCCCAGGTGAACTCTTGCAAATTTGGTTTTGCAGCATAGTGGCCTGAAATCCCAGGCCATGGGAGAGAAAGATTTTGTTCAGTTAGAGGCCCCCAGGCAACCCCTGCCTTGCCCTTGGCCAGGCCAGGCTGGGTGTGTGCTCTATGAGGAGCTTGTGTGGCAGAGCATTGGGGATTCAGGTTCAGCTGCCACAGGTGTGAGGCCTGGCTCACACTTAGGACAAGTGAGTTCACCTCCCTGAGCTGTAGCTTTATTGCCTGGAAAGATGGTGACCACCTCTTAGTACCATTCTCAGATGGAATTGAGGAAATGCTNGTGTGTGCTCTATGAGGAGCTTGTGTGGCAGAGCATTGGGGATTCAGGTTCAGCTGCCACAGGTGTGAGGCCTGGCTCACACTTAGGACAAGTGAGTTCACCTCCCTGAGCTGTAGCTTTATTGCCTGGAAAGATGGTGACCACCTCTTAGTACCATTCTCAGATGGAATTGAGGAAATGCTTAAAAGCACACCCCAGTGGTGTGCTCTTGAAGCTGTACATCTTGTTGATGGTTGCCTTTTTTTTTTTTTTGGCTGATTTCTATGTCATTCTTGCCATGGGGCTAAAAACTTAGATATATCTGAGCTACCTTCTAAATCTGCTGGGGATATATACCCTGCATCTCTGGGAAGAATGAAAATCCTGGAAGGCAGGTTGAAACATCAAGTGAGTCTATTGGTACCCACATGTGTCCTTGGTTTTTTCTCTTGTTCCAGGGCAACATGCAGGTTCTGGTTACATACGGTGGCGACCCTATCCCTAAAAGCCCATTCACCGTGGGTGTGGCTGCTCCGCTGGATCTGAGCAGGATAAAAATTAATGGACTGGAAAACAGTAAGTATGTCAAGAGTGGAGGGGGAGACAGGTCATTGAAGAGCAGTCAGAGTCCCTTCAAAGACAATTCACAGAGGAGCAAATTCTGCCATATGAGACTGCAGTCGAGTAGACTCGTGATTGGATTAGGGCTGTGCTGTGGAGTAGCGCTGTGACCTTGCCTGTCCCTTCACCCCACTAAACCTCCCTTTTCTCCTTTGTTCAGTGGAGGTGGGGGAAGAAGACTCACAGGCCTATTGTGAGAATTAAATGAGCCAGTAATTCAGGAGCTGACTCAGAGGCAGCCCTCAGTAACTGCTGGCCTCACAGGGAAGGTTTTCAAGACAAGGAGAATTGGAGGCATGCTGCTTTCCGGTAAATGTCTGTTGTACCAACTGTTCTTGACCCCTGAATCCACCTTAGGGTCAACAGTTGAACATAAAAACCAATTCCCAGGCACTCAGAAACCACAACTATGATGTGTCTCCCTATTCCCATCCAGATGTTCCTTTAGTTTGTTAGGGATCTTACTAGCACAAGCTCATTTCACGTAATTAAACAACTGAATCAATCAATGATAAAGTAAAGAGAATAGCGTAATAGAGGCACTGATACGCTGCTTGCTCAGCTTCTCAAGTTTAGCACGTGATCACAGAGTACATCACGAGAAACGCTGGGCTTGAGGAAGTACACGCTGGGATCAAGATTGCCAGGAAAAATATCAATAACCTCAGATATGCAGATAACACCACCCTTATGGCAGAAAGTGAAGAGGAACTAAAGAGCCTCATGATGAAAGTGAAAGAGGAGAGTGAAAAAGTTGGCTTAAAGCTCAACATTCAGAAAACTAAGATCATGGCATCCGGTCCCATCACTTCATGGCAAATAGATGGGGAGACAGTGGCTGACTTTATTTTTTGGGGCCCCAAAATCACTGCAGATGGTGATTGCAGCCATGAAATTAAAAGATGCTTACTCCTTGGAAGGCAAGTTATGAGCAACTTGACAGCATATTAAAAAGCTGAGACATTACATTGTCCACAAAGGTCCATCTAGTTGAGGCTATGATTTTTCCAGTGGTCATGTATGGATGTGAGAGTTGGACTATAAAGAAAGCTGAGCACTGAAGAATTGATGCTTTTGAACTGTGGTGTTGGAGAAGACTCTTGAGAATCCCTTGGACTGCAAGGAGATCCAACCAGTCCATCCTAACTAAAGGAGATCAGTCCTGGGTGTTCATTGGAAGGACTAATGTTGAAGCTGAAGCTCCAATACTTTGGCCACTTGATGCATCTGTCCTTAACTGCCAACAGAAAATGTTTAGCAACATTTACTTCAGACTAAAGTTGCCCTGAGGTACCTGCATGTCTTCAGCTTCCCTTTTTGCATCAGTGTATCTTGAAGAACATTCATACCTCGATCCTTTTGTCAGTGTGGGCACAGCCTGGCTGCATTTCAGTGGCATGTATTTTCCTAGTTTTGGGGTCACGTGGGGCTCTGTATACACCCTCAGGACAGCATTCTTGTGCTTATGAGGGTTTCTCCGGGTTTTGGGGGAGTGCTTGGAGAGCACTTTCAGGGTGCTGTGACCCAAATGTACAAATTGTGAGTGAGGCCAGCTCCCAGATCCAGGGACTCTGAAGCAAGAGCTTTGTCCCATGGAAAAGGAAATGGCAACCCAATGTTCTTGCCTGGAGAATCCCATGGACGGAGGAGCCTGGTGGGCTACAGTCCACGGGGTCGCAAAGAGTCGGACATGACTGAGCGACTTCACTTTGTCCCTGGGGAGCAGCCACTGTCTNCTCTGAAGCAAGAGCTTTGTCCCATGGAAAAGGAAATGGCAACCCAATGTTCTTGCCTGGAGAATCCCATGGACGGAGGAGCCTGGTGGGCTACAGTCCACGGGGTCGCAAAGAGTCGGACATGACTGAGCGACTTCACTTTGTCCCTGGGGAGCAGCCACTGTCTAATCCTTCATGTGTCCCCTTGGTACTCCTTTCTCCAAGACACTGAGGATTTTGACTCAGACTAGGATGAGAACGAAGCCAATTAGAAAGAGTCTTTAGGATGTGGATCTCTGAGGCCTCTTTGTTTGTGGCTTGATACCATTCATCTTGGCATGCCCTGTATTGCCCCAGTCAGGACTTCCCTGGGTTGTGCTAGGGGCCCTGGGCTCCCAGTGCTTTTGTTTTGATTCAAAGTCCCTTCCTTGTTATTGTCAAATGGAACACATGGGTGTTCTGCAGTCCTGCTTTGCAAATACTTTTCAAGTATCAGCACAGTACAGAGAGTCACTTCTCAGGACTTGCTTCAGTGCCTCTGAGTTGGCCAGCTCTGTGACTTCTGCCTTCTTTGGCTGTAGAATGGAATTTGCTGCCAAGAACCAGTAAATAAAACATTGGCTTCTGGGAGTGTTTTGATGCAAAATTAATAATGAAAGTAGGCAGAGAAGCAGCAACAGAATCAGGTTATAACTTACTGTAGATCCTAGGGCCAAGTCAATTTAGATCAGTGTCCCAGCTTTGTGGGCTGTGAGATAGGTACCCCAGACAACTCACTTCACATCCCCTGCCCCCCAGGTCTCAGTTTCCCTATCTGTTAGATTCTTTGGTTACTAATACATACAGTACAGGGTTGTGATGAAAATTAAAAGAGATGATATGCTGTCCTCATGCCTGGTCTGTAAAATGCATTCAGTAAATGATGACTGTCATTATCATCAGTGGTTCCCTCATCTTCTTGTACTGGTTATTATTGAGGCTAGAATGCTGACTATTCAGATTCAGTCTTGCCTCTCATCCTGAGTCAACCAACGTTTGTTACAGAAGCTGAGAAAACATTCTGTGTCCAAGGAACCATCTCTGCTCTCAGCAGTGTTTTTCCTGCAGGGTCAGCTCATCCCTCTGGCTTGTTTCTCTTTGCAGGAGTCGAAGTTGGGAAGGACCAGGAGTTCGCCGTGGACACCAGGGGAGCAGGAGGCCAGGGGAAGCTGGAGGTGACGATCCTAAGCCCCTCAAGGAAGGTCGTGCCTTGTCTGGTGGCACCCGTGGCAGGCCGGGAGAGCAGCACAGCCAAGTTCATCCCACGGGAGGAAGGGCTGTACGCCATCAACTTGACCTATGACGGACATCCTGTGCCCGGAAGCCCTTACATGGTGGAGGCCTCGCTGCCACCTGATCCCACCAAGGTCAGTTTGTCATTTCTGTTCCAGAACCTGTCATCTCTTGGCAGATGCAACAGTCCTTCTTCGGTTCCGCTTGGTGAAAACCCTTAGAAAATTGTTTTGTAGTCAAAAGCAGTTCTAGGTTTTTCCTGGTGGCCCAGGGGTTAAGACTTTTTGCCCTCAATGGAGGGGGTGCAGGTTCAATCCATGTTCAGGGAACTAAGATGCTGCATGCCCCCCCCCCAAAAAGACAATGCCCATTAAATTAAACTGCACTAAAACCATTACCAAAAAAGAAAACAAGCACGTAAGTCAGTTCTCAGTGACTGATAGTAGTTCTGTCTCCTGTAATCCGGCCTGAAGTCTCCTGTGCGAAGCTGGGTCCTAGTCCTGCTCCTCCTCTCGCTCTGGCTGTGAACCTTTGGTGACGGTACTCCTGCGAAGTGGGCCTTCAGGGTGAGGTCAGATGGTGGGTGTGGAGGCCTCAGTCTGGCGTCTGGCACATGCAGTGAGCTCATCCTACACAAGCTATCATAATGATACTGGGCTAATACAAAGAAAACTAGATTCTTCTCATTATCATTTCTTCCTTGTGGCCCTGAGTCAAAGGTTCCAAAGTATTTCCAGTGTCCTGCATGGCATGAATCCTATAAAAGTGTCTCATTTGTTGAATCTCACATGAAAGCCCCATTCACTCCCTCTTTTAAAAGCATTTTTTTTTTTTAATGTTCTTCTTTTCTTTTTTAAATCTGACTTTATTCTTTAGAGCAATTCTAGGTTCATAGTAATTCTGAGAGGGTGGCACAGAGATTCCCCTCGCCCCACATATGTAACCTCCCCATGGTCACCATCCTCCCCAGGCTGCTACAGCTGTTACAGTGGATGAATCTACGTGAACATCATAGTCACCTGAAGTCTAGTTTACGTTAGGGTTCACTCTTGGTGTTATATAGTCTATGGGTTTGGACAAGCATATAATGACATGTATTCACCATTACAGTTTAGTTTTTTATTATGTTGAATTTGTTGAGGGAGGTGTAGCAGCCAAAGCCACAGTGAAATCCATGAAAGCCATTCAGCGAGTGCTCAGCCCAGGAAACTGGAGTGAGATTGTTGGACTGGATGTTAGGTGTCCAGCTTCGGCACTAGAGGCGAGGCTGGCAGGACAGAGGGGACCACGCCTCTGCCGGGCCCATCTGCGCTGAGTGGGTTCACAGTCGGTTCTCCCTTTGTTAGCCGTTTCAGCATCCACTGAATGAAACATGGCTATAACTTGGCACTGTGGGTGAGCGAGTGTGACACATTAGTCCCCAGGGAGAAGGACCACTTCATTCAAGGGCAGTTGAATGCTGAGTGCAGGCCTGGCTGTTGAAAGCAGGGCTTGCTGAGTGGCTGACAGCAGCATAAAGCTGAGTCTGACTTTTATTTTGTGTTCAAACAGGTGAAGGCCCATGGTCCTGGCCTCAAAGGTGGTCTTGTGGGCAAGCCTGCTGAGTTCACCATCGACACCAAAGGAGCCGGAACTGGAGGTCTTGGCCTAACCGTGGAAGGCCCGTGTGAGGCCAAAATTGAATGCTCGGACAACGGCGATGGGACCTGTTCCGTCTCCTACCTCCCGACAAAGCCTGGGGAGTACTTTGTCAACATTCTCTTCGAAGAAGTCCACATACCTGGCTCTCCCTTCAAAGCTGACATTGAAATGCCCTTTGACCCCTCCAAAGTCGTGGCATCCGGCCCGGGCCTTGAGCACGGGAAGGTGGGCGAAGCTGGGCTGCTCAGCGTGGACTGTTCGGAAGCCGGGCCAGGGACCCTGGGCCTGGAAGCTGTCTCAGACTCAGGGGCAAAAGCTGAAGTCTGTATCGAGAACAACAAAGATGGTACCTACGCAGTGACCTATGTGCCCCTGACAGCCGGCATGTACACGCTGACCATGAAGTACGGCGGGGAGCTGGTGCCACACTTCCCCACCAGGGTCAAGGTGGAGCCCGCCGTGGACACCAGCAGGGTCAAAGTCTTTGGGCCAGGAATAGAAGGAAAAGGTAGGTTTCATGAAAAAAGAAGGAAGCCACCAAAGTAACAGGGGACTCCCCTGAAGCTCAGAATGTCAGGGCTGCAAGCTCAAATGTCTGCAGAGATCAGGCCAGGTAGCAGAAAACTCACCCGAGGTCTCTGCATCAGCGAGTGGCAGAAGAGACCAGATTGGAGGGGTGAGCGCGTGGTGTTTCTGCTGCCCAGGCCCCCTGTCTTCACAGTCCCGTCACTGTCAGCAGATTTCCCCCGCCTTTTTTCTTTCTGGCAAAGCTAGAGATCATGATTTTTTTTGCTTTCAAATGTGGATGCAGAACATACTGCATTTTTGGCACTTACCTGAAAAAGGTTTAAATGTGCTGCTGGCTGATACACCCTTGCTGTCTTCACCCTTTGAGCTGTCCTGAATCTCACGTTTCTCTCAAGAAGTGGGCAGGTGGTTATGTTGTTACTTGGGGAGCCTATCCTGGAAGAATTATCTTTTGCCAGGGAGATTGAAGATTGGGGGGCGGGCATTAATATTCCTAATTCTGAGACAAAGAAACTGGTTGTTTTGGCATTCATTGAAACTAGAATAAAGTGCTGAGAACCATGCCTCTAGGGTTTGCTGCCGAATATGAGGTGTTAGCTACATTCTTTTTTGTTTTTTTCCTTTGTGGCCACACCACACATGTGGGATCTTAGTTCCCTGACCAAGGATCCAGCCCGAGCCTCTTACCATGGGAACTGAAAATCTTTTTTTTTTTTAATTGGAGGATAATTGCTTTACAATAAGAAGCTCAGACTCTTAATCACTGGACTGCTGAGACAGCCTCTGTCCANCACTGTCAGCAGATTTCCCCCGCCTTTTTTCTTTCTGGCAAAGCTAGAGATCATGATTTTTTTTGCTTTCAAATGTGGATGCAGAACATACTGCATTTTTGGCACTTACCTGAAAAAGGTTTAAATGTGCTGCTGGCTGATACACCCTTGCTGTCTTCACCCTTTGAGCTGTCCTGAATCTCACGTTTCTCTCAAGAAGTGGGCAGGTGGTTATGTTGTTACTTGGGGAGCCTATCCTGGAAGAATTATCTTTTGCCAGGGAGATTGAAGATTGGGGGGCGGGCATTAATATTCCTAATTCTGAGACAAAGAAACTGGTTGTTTTGGCATTCATTGAAACTAGAATAAAGTGCTGAGAACCATGCCTCTAGGGTTTGCTGCCGAATATGAGGTGTTAGCTACATTCTTTTTTGTTTTTTTCCTTTGTGGCCACACCACACATGTGGGATCTTAGTTCCCTGACCAAGGATCCAGCCCGAGCCTCTTACCATGGGAACTGAAAATCTTTTTTTTTTTTAATTGGAGGATAATTGCTTTACAATAAGAAGCTCAGACTCTTAATCACTGGACTGCTGAGACAGCCTCTGTCCAAGATATTCATTCTTTTTAAAAATATTTTTAAAGATTTACGTGTGTGACTGTGCTGAGTCTTAGTGGCAGCATGCCGAATGTGAGATCTTTAGTTGTGCCACAGGGGATCTAGTTCCCCGACAAGGGTTGAAACCTGGGCCTCTGCACTGGGAGCTCGGAGTCTTAGCCACTGGAGCACCAGGGACGTCCCAGTTGGTGACATTCTTACCTGTGTGATTGTTCTACAGATGTGTTTCGTGAAGCCACCACTGATTTCACGGTGGACTCGCGGCCCCTGACGCAGGTCGGAGGTGACCACATCAAGGCCCACATTGCCAACCCCTCCGGAGCCTCCACGGAGTGTTTTGTCACAGACAATGCTGATGGAACCTACCAGGTGGAATACACGCCCTTCGAGAAAGGTGAGTTGACTTCTTGGAACATGACTCTTGCTTAGAGCTGTGCTAGACTACTTCTCCCGGTGACTGGTGCTAAGTCCTGCCCCCTGTGCTTTGCCTGCCTCAGCAGAAGTATGGGCACAGTGACTGGGGAACCTGGAAACCTGCCTCCCCAACAGAGCCCTCTGCCTGCTTGGGGTCTGGTGTTTTGGCTCTGTTGTGTAACAACAGTTGGGCTGACTTTAGCCTCAGACTCTTCTGAGCAGGTTATGGGGTGATGTCATGGCATGTTGCTCATTTGTGCAATTCCTTAGCATGATTCTTTCTTTTTAAAATTTATTGTTTTGCTGCACTGGGTCTTCGTTGCTTTCTTTGTGTGGGCTTTCTCTAATTGTGGCGAGCAAGGGTTCCTGTTCTCATTGCAGTGGCTTCTTTGTTGAGGAGCATGGGCTAGAGGCATGTGGGCTTCTGTAGTTGGAGCAGACGGGCTCAGTAGTTGTGGCCTCTGGACTCTAGACCGTGGGCTCAGTAGTGGCACACAGGCTTAATTGCTTCTTGTCATGTGGAATCTTCCCAGACCGGAGATCAAACCCTAGCCCCCTGCATCAGCAGGCAGATTCATATCCACTGCACCTCTAGGGAAGTCCAGTTTCTTTCTTAATATTAGGAATTATTAACAATTTTGATAAATTATAAAATCATAAAAAAAATATAAGCAGCATATGTCCTCATTCCCTGTGTATATAATCCCTGGACATTATGGGGTAGATATTTTCAGTCTCTTTTTGTGAATGCTTTTCTATTTTATGGCTTTTCTTTGTCTTTTGATTAGTGCCTGGATATTTTGTCATATCAAGATGGTGTGTTTAAGATGACTGTCTTGAAAATAAGCTTAGGGATATTTGCTTGGACAGGCCTTATGTGTGTGTTAGGAAATGGGGTTGGCATGAGATTGCCAAGTGAACAAAAGCATAAACAGTTTGTATTTTTTAAACTCAAATCATACCAGCATTGCTATTTGTTTAACCTGTCCTTTCCGAATAGCTTGAGGTAGCACATAGACCTGAATGCTAGAGTGCTATTTTCTGCAAACAAATGGTTCTTGTGCAAGTAAATTTTTCTGTGTTGTATTGAACAGGCCTCCACGTAGTGGAGGTAACCTACGATGACGTGCCTGTCCCAAATAGTCCCTTTAAGGTGGCTGTGACCGAAGGCTGCCAGCCTTCTCGGGTTCAAGCTCAAGGACCTGGATTGAAGGAGGCTTTCACCAACAAGCCCAACGTCTTCACAGTGGTTACCAGGTAAGCAAAGGCCTGGATTCGTGTGTTGACTCTGTAAAAGGAGAGTTGCCCTGGGTATTTTAAGTGCTCTCAAAACGTTTTATAGGTGTATCATGGTTTCCCAACTCTTTTTTTCTTTTGTGTTGAGATATAGCTGATTAACAATGTTGTGTTAGTTTTAGGTGAACAGTGAAGGGACTCAGCCATACGTATATATGAACCTGTTCTCTCCCAAACCTCCTTCTATCCAGGCTTCCATATTACGCTGAACAGAGTTCTGTTTGCTATACAATAGGTCCTTGTTGGTTTTTTATTTTAAATATAGCAGTGTGTACGTGATCTTCCCAAACTACCCATTCCCCCAGGCAGCCATAAGTTTGTTTTATAAGTCTGTGAGTCTTTTTCTGTTTTGTAAGTAAGTTTTTACTTCTGATTTCCCAACTTTTGAGAGGCTTTTTATTTCAAGATTTGTGAGGCATCTTCCTCTGTAGAGACTTATATTATAGAGGAAGACCACATATGCTTTTAAAAGCACCAAAAAGCTGTTAATAATAGTCATAAAAGTGCTGAGCCAAGAGGCCTAGATAGAAGCTCATTAACTTGATAATTCAGAAATGTAGAGCCGATGTCATAGTTCAGTGAAATATTATTAGTCCTATTAAAACTGGTCACAAGTCACATACCTGAATTGTCCTTTCATTCCCAGCCAATACAATTAGATAAGATAAACAAATGAAGTTTAAGTGTTGGAAAGGAGGGGTGAAAGCTGTTTTTATTTATATTACACTGTGAGAGATATCATAGTAGTTGAGTCCAATTGGCTAGGTTGGATAGTTTATAGAGGGACTTACGTGAATTTTGGCAGTAAGCAGACTGGCGTGAACCACTAGTATAACTTGGCCTTATTTCTCACACTTCGCAGAGGGGCAGGAATTGGGGGTCTCGGCATAACTGTGGAGGGACCGTCCGAGTCAAAGATAAACTGCCGAGACAACAAAGATGGCAGCTGCAGTGCAGAGTACATTCCCTTTGCTCCGGGCGATTACGACGTGAATATCACATACGGAGGTGTCCACATTCCTGGTAAGCTGTCCTTCTGAGGGGAGCCCAAAGGAGAACTGACTTTTGCACAAAAGCAGATTTGATTTAGCTTATCTCTCTGAACAGGAAAAAATGTCTGATATGTAAGGAGATGCAAAGGAAGAATTTTCCTTCAGGCTGCATTTCCAAGAATATTTCAATTCCCAAGAGGACCAGTAATAGGGCAAAAAACATTGGCTTAGAGTTTTGACTGAAAATTTAGTTTTGACTGGACAACATGGTTGTTCACATGTTGAACGACCTAGATCTTAAAGAAAAGTTGATTCTTCACAAAGTTGAAAATTTCCAGTTTATTTTGTGGTTAGTTCTTACTCATCTTACACATATCTTGTTTTCTTTCTTCCTTTGACAGTCCTGGTAGCTGATAAAGACACACAAACTCAAATTTTTATACATAAATTTCTATTTAATGATGAAATATGGACACTTACTGTGAAAAATAGGAATAATTTAATAATAATTTCCTGTTCATTACATGGTATTTCTGTATTTCATATTGTGACAACCAAAAATGTCTCCAGATGTCATAAACATGCTAGGGGACAACATCACCTGTAGTTGAGAAACACTGCTTTAAATGATTCAGACATTTTAAAAAATGACTTATATAGTGAAGAGCTCTCTAACTTCCATGCTCCGGCCAAGGAATCTTCATAGATTCTAGTTCTGTTTATTTAATGAAGGGGTTGCCACCCAGCACCCTTCCAGAAGGGTAGATGAGTGTGTATGGTGTGGACACAAGACTGTGGACCCCAGGGTTGCTCTTAGCAGCTTATCTCAGGTGGCTCTAGGGGTAAAGACCCCACCTGTCAATGCAGGAGAAATTAGAGATGCAGGTTCAGTCCCTGGGCCAGGAAGATCCTGTGGAGGAGGGCATGGCAACCCACTCCAGTATTCTTGCCTGGAGGACCTCATGGACAGAGGAGCCTGGTGGGCTACCATCCAGTGTTGCAGAGTTGGATACTACTGAGTGACTTAGCACACCTTGTCTCAGGTGTGGTGAGAGAGCAGGAGAAACCTTGGGTGAGTCATTTGTTCTGAAGGCCATAAGCCAGGATGAGACTGCAAGGAAGGGGACAGGGTGAGGGCCCTACATTTGGATTTCTGGAATGACTTCCAGGAAGGTGGAAGGTCCCCTGACTGCTTGCTGGTTATCATATGCAAACATGCACACACACCCATAATCACTCCTCCTTTTGCATTCTGATTGGGAAGTATTGACATTCAACTCAGTTTCATTCTACTCAGGTGTTTGTTGAAGCCTTCAATTCAGTTCAGTCGCTTGACTCTGCAAAACCCTAGGGACTGAAGCATGCCAAGCTTCCCTATCCATCACCAACCCCAGAGCTTGCTCAAACTCATGTCCATCGAGTCGGTGATGCCATTGTTGAAGCCTTAATTCATTTACAATGACATTTCACCTCAAACTTGTCCTTACAGCTCTTTCAATATAGAGTTTTTGATTTCTATAATCACTTGCCAAGGGGAATTCAGCCATGGACAAGACAAAGCTCCTGCTGTTTGTGAGCTTCTTGTCTAGTGTTTACAAAAAGAGCCGAGCTCAAGACAATACAGAGCCAAGGGGACCTTTTGGAACTTTGCAAGTGTGCAGTTCTTGTGATGGGAGAGTAGAGCTTTGAGAATGGGTGGATGGCTGTCAGCAGGGGGATGACCTGGTGACTCCTACCGGGAGACAGCAGTGGGGATGAGCATCTCCTGGTTTTGATGGCAACAAAACTATTTTGACTTTATTGAGAAGATCTTCTGGGTGCCTTCAGCTTTGGAATTCCCCTTGCAAAATCAGATGAGGTTGGGATTGGGCCCCTGTGGCTGACTCACAAGCTAGATTTAAATGGCCGAGTTGGAGCATAACAGCAACAAGAGTCCCGATTGGAATTTTCTCATCGGATGTAGATGGTGCCTCTTTTTTTTTTTCATTTACATTTTTCAGGCTCTATTGCCTCCCAGAACCAAATGCCAACCTCTAGACCCCAGAATTTTCCCAGACAGAATCATTCTATAAAGCACTGGTTGGTTGTCTTAGCGTCAGGCTTCACAGTGAAGAGAATGCAGTTTCTGCCATGAAACATTCAACACCCTGGTTCTAATTTATTTTCATAGGAATTCTGGTTGGTTAAATATTAACATGGTTTTTCCTGGTGTGACACAAACAAGGTATCTGTCTTACCTAGAGTGGCATATTGGTTTCCTCTGATGGGCCAGCTGTGGTCTGTTGGTAGTGAATGTTTCAACCATCGGATTGACTAGAATGAGTGCATCAGAAAGAAAAGCTGTTGTGATTGATTGGTCATGTCTGCCTGGATCACAGAGCAGGAGAGTGGCATAGATTGCCTGGTATCTACCATAGATCCTAAGTTACCTTGTTGGTTCTTGGCTACTCTCCTGCCAAGTTCAGACCACTTCTATGGGAGGCTAACTTGGTGACTGGCTTTAAAGTTTGTTCATTGCCATTGCATTGAATTCCTCAGCTGTATTTAAAATAAAACTGCTTTTTTTTTCCAGCATGGAGCATAGTGCTTGTCTTTGCCAGGGTCAGCTGTTTATTTCACTTAGCCGAAAAACCAGATGCCGTTGAAGCCTGGCTATTATTGGAAAAAAAAAAAGCCAGAGCCTTGGTTCTTTGTATGGTCTTTGTTTTTTACCACCCTTGATTCTATAAAGTACAAATGTTGTGTGGCACAAAGCAGAGAAACCTCAACTTACATGGCAGTTAACATCATTAACTTTGCCAGGCGTCTCGGGGAGCCTGAAGTCTCCTGTAAGAGGTGAATATCGCTCCTTGGTAATGGACTTGACAGCACTGCGGCTCCTGTCTCTGGCTAACCTCTGGGGAGGTCTTTCTTGGTCTTCCTTGATAGAGGAATCCCTAAAGGGTTCTGGCCCAGCTCTTATTTCTGTATTTAGTGTTTTGCTCAAATCTCAACCTCCCTGCCTTTTGCAAGTTTCAATAGTCTTTTTTTTTTAATAGAACAATTATTTTTTTTATTTGACTGCTCCAGAGCAGCTGAACTGAGCTGACCTTAGTTGTGGCACAAGTCTGGATTCATTACCTTCAGAGTCTACTGATACCTTGTACACAGCCCCAGTCTGTGTTACATATGATGGTATAGTGACTTGTTTACCTAAATCTTAGAGTGCTCTTCAGTACTATGGGCCTAGCACCTGGCACCATGCCTGCACATAGTAGGTGCACATGGATCCACACAGAAAGGCAGAAGGAGCTGATACAGTGAGAGCCTAAGTGGGGCAACAAGGCAGTTCTGGGTGCACACAAGCTCTCCAGTCACTAAGGGAGTTGTACTTAGAATCCTGTGACCTCTTTTCTAGGCAGCCCCTTCAGGGTTCCTGTGAAGGATGTTGTGGACCCCAGCAAGGTCAAGATCGTTGGCCCTGGGCTGGGCTCCGGTGTCCGAGCTCGTGTCTTGCAGTCCTTCACGGTGGACAGCAGCAAGGCTGGCCTGGCCCCTCTGGAAGTGAGGGTCATGGGTCCAAGAGGTAGGTACACACCCTTCCTTCCTGCCGGTGCTCTCCTGCCCAGGACAGAGGCAGCCTGATCCAGAGCAGGCTGTTTGCTTATGAGTTTTGTCATGAACTTAAATTTCTTAAATTACTCTATTGCTCTGTGTGCTAGTTAAACAGTGGAAGTTCATGCTTAAAAAGTAGGCAGACCTGTTATTTTTCTAGCAGCCTATCTTTCCCCTCATTTAATAATGTAACCCTAAATGTCTTTTTAAAATTTTATGTATATATTTTTTTCTGAAGTAGTGACGTGAAGCAAGCACTATTTGGGCTCTCTCATATGAAATTATCAGAACTGCATAAGTATATTTTGGCATTTGTGGGACTCTCTTCATGTTGCCTTGGTGCTCATGTAGGATCACACTCTGGATTTCTGGAAAGGACCAATACTTAGCCCACATGGCACACCGCCTTGTCATTGTCCCAGCTCCCAAGAGAGGGGTCTCTTGGGGAATGGGCTTCCTTGGCAGTTTGACCTGCCCTTTTGCAGCCTGGAAAGCAGTTTGGGTTGGGTGTGGCCAGTAGGCCCTTTGGGGACAAATGCGAATGTGTGTTGAAATTTACCTTTTTTGGTAGGTGATCGTACTTCCTCTTCCAGCATATAAAAATATGCTGTTCTCTGCCTCATCTCTTGAGTTATCTGGATTTTCCCTCAATGATGTGTTCTTGGCTTCACAGAAGTGGTGAATAAGGGCTTCCTACTTTGAAGAGGAACTTTCTCCTTAATGGGGTTCAGCACGAAGTTATGCCCTTTGAAGCTCAGTGCAGAAGTGGTTTTGGGGAAATGAAGTCATAGGGCTGGAATTTGATTCCACCGACTTGCTGAGCTTCAAGACCTCTGCACATACGTGTGTGTGTTGGGGGTGGGGTGTGCGTGAGAGAGAGAGAGAGAGTGAGGAAGAGGAAGAAAGAAAGAGGGAAAAGCTTTGTTTAGACATCTACCTCTATTACAGAGGACACCGAAATAACAGCCTTTTAATTTTAGCTGATCAGAGGATTTCCTGGTCAAGGCGCAGCCCCTTGCAAGCCATTTCAGGGTTCTTTAAACGTGACCGGAAGGGTGACTTTATGGAGACAGGTTTGCATTTTCCCACTGGCTGCTGCTCTGACGTATGGAACCTGAATGCCTCTTGCTGGCCTTGCCTCTGAAACTGCCTTGGGCCTGCCTCTTCTGCTTCATGAAGTATGGCATGCTTTGATTAGGCTCCCCTTCAGTTGACCATTTCTTGAGACTCTTGATTAGAACTGGGATCTAGAATCTGTCAACCTCATGCATGCCTTGACTATGATTTAATGTACTCTCACTTGCCCTGCATGCTACACCCAACATGCTGGCGCCATAGTGGTTTTTGCTCAAAGGTGGGTACAAGTCTTGACTGGCCGGGCCATTGGTTACCTTTTGCAGTTCAGAGTTCTGGATTCTTTGGCCTTCTTTCCGCTGTAGACTGAAATTGCCACATCTCAAGCATGCCTAGCCAGCTTGAAAGAATAGCATGTCTGCAGCATGCACCCTCCAGCAACAAGTGCAGGCAGTCTCCTTAATTATACTCTCGGTCTGACTGAGTGTACTTGAGCCAACAGAAAGCTAAAGGTGTCTCTTAGGTTCATGGCTGCATTTGTGCAACCATGAATTGGCCATCCTGTCTCCTGTGATTTCTTAGACCTCTGATTATGGCCTGCTTGCCTGTGTGTTACTCATCGGTGGAAACCCATAGCTCTCAGGGATAAATGTAATAGTTTCTGAACTCAGCCCAGGGTAGAGTGAAGGGCAGACCAGGCAGTTCCAACAGCCCTCTCGTCTGTTTTTAGGCCTGGTGGAGCCAGTGAACGTGGTGGACAATGGTGATGGCACACACACAGTGACCTACACCCCATCCCAGGAGGGCCCTTACATGGTGTCTGTTAAATACGCGGATGAAGAGATCCCGCGTAGGTAAGCTCCTGACCCTTAGAGAAGGGATCCAAGTCCATCTCAAAACCTCCTGTCTCATGATTAGCTCTGCTCTGGTGGCCTATCCATCTATTCATCTACCCATGTATCTATCCATCTAGCTATCCTTCTATCCATTCATCTATCCATGTATCCATCTCTCTATCCTTCCATCATCCACCCATCCATGTATCCATCTGTGTATCTCTCCATATATCCATCTACCCATCCATTTGTCTATCCGTGTATCCATCCGTCACCCATCCATGTACTCCTGCATCCATCCATCCATCTATCCAAGTATCCATCCATCCAGTCAGCATCGCTAAAAACCTGCGTGCCCTACACAAGTGTTAAAATACATTAGCCATGGTGTTTGTATCTCCTCTCTTGGTGCCCGCTTACATTTGTTCCTTTCAGCCACCTTTAACATAAAGATGAGCTGAAATTACGAAGTGCATTAGTTCATCAAAGTCTTCTTTCTGGTGACTGTGCAACTTGTTTTCTAATCAGGGCAAAGATTTTTTTTAACTTTTTTACTAATTGAGAGTTTGGTTGACAATAGCATTCTCAAGAGATGTTCCTATTAATACAAAGGATGTTATATAAGCGCGTCATCTCTCAGGACAGCCTACAAAGAATTTTTTTTAGCATATTAAAATTTGGAGTTTCATCTAATATACATATTTTACATAAAGCTCTAGCTCCATGGAAATGTATAAATCATAAGTTACATTTGTCTTAATACTTGATTAATAGGTTTTGAATAATCTAAAACACACTAAAGTGTCGACTATAAGAGGATGGGATGATATTGAAAGCATCAGTTTTAGTATTTTTTCTTTCCATTTTGGTGACCATTGTGTTAGGAAAACAAAAGCGGGTTATATGTTTTGGGGAAAACCCCATGTTTCCCAAACTATTACGGATATTAGTTGGTATCCCATGGAATTCAGTAAGGGAAAGCTGATTTGCTATATGATGGTTACATGGTTGTAAATTTCTCTGGATTTAAGGCTCCTGAGTCCTAGATGCTGTAGAAATGCCCCCAACTCGATCCCAGGCTCTTTGTGTGGGAGAGGTCAGATATAGTTGGACTGAAGTGTATCCGTACTGACTTGGGATGTGCATATGTCTGTCAAGTCCCTTTAAGGTCAAGGTCCTTCCCACATACGATGCCAGCAAAGTGACCGCCAGCGGCCCTGGCCTCAGTACCTACGGTGTGCCTGCCAGCCTGCCTGTGGAGTTTGCCATCGATGCCAGAGATGCTGGGGAAGGCCTGCTTGCTGTTCAGATAACGGTAATTTTGAGTTATTTTTCTGGAGCCAGACTGCGTTAGTAAGATCTCACTTCCCAGTCAGGGATAAGAATCAGATTTTAACAACCAATTCCTGATCTCACAAAAATGTTTGTCAGATTTCCCCCCTGGAGAGTCAGTAATTGAGCAGGGGAACAAACATGCTCACCTGAGAAATCTAAGGGTTTAACTCCAGGTACCACTTTTTGGTGAATCTCATGTATTTTGCTCCCTTTTATAACTGCTCCTACATTTTAAATTTTTGAGTGTTTAAAATTACTCTTTGGATTAGTTAGGACTAAGTTCTGCTCTATATCACAGTAAACCCCTAAATAAAAGTGGCTAAGCACATTCATAGTTCTCTCTAGCTAGAGGGATTTGGAGGCCAGGTAAAGTCCCCGGGTGCTGTGTGACTTAGGAAAGAAGCAGGCTCCAGCTTTCTGCTCCTCTGTTCTAGCGTGTGGCTTCTGTCCCTGAGTTCTCCTCATGAACCTTGAGGCTGCTGGTGTGCTGGCCATCCAACCCACTTGACAAGCAAGGAGGAGGAAGAGAGGCAGAAGGGACCTTCCGACTCAATCAGCTCTCTTAAGCAGCCCAAGTAGAAGTCCCTCCTAAGACTTCCACCCTCTTCTCCTGTGCTGGAAGTTTATCACGAGTCATGGCTGTACCTAGTGGCCAAGGATACTAGGAAGTAGCCTCTCGTGTTCTGGGAACAGCACACCTAGCTAAGAATTAGGGTCCTATTAGTAAAGAGAGAAGGGGAGTGAAGGTGATGGTATGCATGCAGGAGCCCCTGCCCCCTTGTCTCCCTACATTTCAGTGGATTTGGAGATAGAACTGTTTATTCATTTGACAGAAAAGTCACTAAAATTAGCCATGTCCATCACAGTGTTAAAGAGACCTATGACCCTCTGCTTCCCACCACTGCCAAAATGTATTAAACCAGAAATTCTTTCCCCACATTAATCAATGAGCAAAGTGTGTCAAGGTTTTTCTTGAATGGTTAGATGACAACATCCTAAATAGCATTTCTCTGTGATCCACAGGACCAAGAGGGGAAACCCAAAAGAGCCATTGTCCACGATAATAAAGATGGCACGTATGCCGTCACTTACATCCCGGACAAGACTGGCCGGTATATGATTGGGGTCACCTACGGCGGGGATGACATCCCACTGTCTCCCTACCGCATCCGGGCCACACAGACGGGTGATGCCAGCAAGTGCCTGGCCACAGGTGAGTGCAGCTCAAGGACTTTGGCATCACAAAGCCAGTGCGTGCCATCTCATCCTTGTGTAACCAGGGCAAGATGCTCAGCTATTCTCAGCCTCAGTCAGACTTAGACAGAAGGCCTTTCTGGAAAACATTTAAGTTCACGAAGTTCTTCCAAGGATCAGAGACTTTCATAGAGCTATTCCAGAGAGCTCAGATGAGGTCATACTTGAGAAGTGGTTAGCACAGTGCCTGGCACGTGGAAACTATTATAATTACTTTCGAAGTGGGTGATTTGTTGAGATTTCAGTTGTCATGGCAGCTCCAATAAAAACATCAAATGTATGCCTTTCATGAGTAGATGGTTTAGTTTTAGAGATTTACTCAAGAGCATTTCAGGCCAGCACTAGAGAAACCCATTAGAGAACCTAGGTTTTTCCCCATACTCAGGATTTATGTTTGAGTGTCTTGGGAATTTTCTAGGAATATTCGATTATCATAGTTCCTTCCATTTCTAAGACACAACCATTTGAATATCATAGGCAACTCTGATGCTGCTTCAGGCAGATTTCAAACCATGAATTCCTTTCTCTGAAAATAAACAGATTTGCTTCTCTTTAAATAAAACTTTAACAGAGGTCCACCCTGGATGTTTCCTGTTTCTCTCTTCTTATTCTGAGTGGGGAAATGCTTTTGGCTTTTAGGTTGTAAAAGCTAAACCTTTTATAAATTGTTCATATTGGCTCAGCACCCACCACAAAATTGAGAAAATCTCTAACGCTGGCCAGTCTGCCCCGTTAGGTCTGTGCTGTTCCAGGGACAGCTGGATTGCGTTTTGGTAATCTGTTGCTGTTCCGTCGCTAAGTTGTGTCCGACTCTTTTTGACCCCATGGACTGCAGACGCCAGGCTTCTCTGTCCTTCACTGTCTCCTGCAGTTTGCTCAGATTCGTGTCCATTGAGTCAGTGATGCCATCCAACCGTCTTATCCTCTGTCACCCCCTTCTCCTCTTTCCCTCAGTCTTTCCCAGCATCAGGGTCTTTTCCATTGAGTTGGCCCTTCGCATCAGGTGGCCAAAGTATTGGCGCTTCAACTTTAGCATCAGTCCTTCCAATGAATATTCAAGATTGATTTCCCTTAGGATTGCCTTGCTTGATCTTCTTGGCGTTTAAGGGACTCCCAAGCGCTAGGGACTTCCTCCTGGCTTTCCAGGCTCTTTGGCCTTCCCCAGCTGAGGCGGGAGACTGCTCAGCCTGGGGTCTCATTTGGCCCCTCCTCTTAGTCTGTCGTTCAGGGCCAGACTGTCATCTTCCCTCTACTGCTCACTGGCTTAGCATGTTCTTATCACTCCCTGTTGCTTCCACACTTTGGCTTCCTTTTCCAGCGTGCTTCTTGCACTCCCTGATCTGTGGATCATCAGTAAAGGGGTGCCATAGATGAGGGGAGGCAGACACTGGTCATCATTTGGAGGCAAAGGTTGTACGTCTTCCTTAGCCTAGACTGCCCATCCTTCAGAATTCCCCTTTCTCAGGAATGCCTCTGTCAATGGGGCAACCCTGGGATGTATCTTTAAACTTTCACCTAGGATGCTTCTCTGAAGAACAACCATTGACTGCTTTTTGTTGTTGCACCACGCTGCTCTTGGGGTCTTAGTTCCCCAGACAGGGCTGGAACCCAGGGCCCGGGCAGTAAACGTGAGGAATCCTAACCACAGGAGTGCTAGGGAATTCCTGGTTATTATCATCATTATTCTTTGTGTGACTTAGTCCTCCCTCGGTGTTTCCACTGCAGACTGAACTGCCATTCTTAGTGTCCAGCCTGCCTCCATCTGCCCAGTTAGACTTTGAGCATCTTGAGAGCTGAGACTGTGGTGTGCTCCCCTTTGTATGTGTCTGGCACTTAAATGCCCAGTAGTGTTTGCTGATGAAAGTCAACCTTCATCCCCATACCAGCAAAGCAGGTTTAACATACGGTTGTCACTCAGAACTCACAGATGCTCCTTATTTAGTTAATAAGTGATGGATAGAATGCTCCCTGGAGAAGCATCTTCCCTGGGGCACTTCTGGGCCATCCCTCTGCACAGCAGCAGCTGAGGGTCTGACGTTCATTCACAGATAGAACAAAGGTGTGCAGTTTGTTCTTGGGCCTCTAGGGCAGATGTCTATGATTTAAGCTCCCATACTTTCCTCCTAAACTTTTCTCCAGGGCCTGGAATTGCCTCTACTGTGAAAACCGGTGAGGAAGTGGGCTTTGTGGTCGATGCCAAGACCGCCGGGAAGGGCAAAGTGACCTGCACAGTTTTGACCCCAGACGGCACTGAGGCTGAGGCCGATGTCATCGAGAATGAGGACGGCACCTATGACATCTTCTACACAGCTGCCAAGCCGGGCCCCTACGTCATCCATGTGCGCTTTGGTGGCGTCGATATTCCCAACAGTCCCTTCACTGTCATGGTAAGGAAACTCCCTTCTCTAGAGCGTGCAGTTGTTAGCACAGACAGTAACAGCTGCTGATTGTTAAACCCCAACTGAGACTTCCTGGGCCAGTTCTATTTTGTTTTGTTTTGTTTTTTTAATCTGCTTAAGCAATCAGGACCTTGCAATAATCTCTAGAGACCCAGGGACGCTTTGTCTCTAAGTGGTTTTAAGGAATCGTATTGGCAATCAAAGTATCCATCATGCTACTGGGTCTTAGGCCATGTCGTGGCCTAAGCCCAGTTCAGAAAAATTACACTTTGACCCAAAAAATGTCCATAAGTAAAACATTACAGTTTCTCCTTCTGCTGGTTCTTCCTCCTCCCTTCTCCCCTGGAGGAGAGAGGCTCCCATGCTCTTGATATCAGAGACTTGTCTCTCATGTCCGAGGACTCAAAGTACCTCCAGTTGTGTTTTGGAAAGATTCAGAACTTTGATGATGAGAGGGAAATAGCTTGTCTTTTGAAGCTAGGAACATCTGCAATAAAAGGAAGGCATTATGCAAATCCTCTGGGCCAGAGAATGGCTAGAGCCTTTAATTTTCAAGTCTGAGTGACATTTAGATCTTCCTTTGATTACTTAGGTTCTTACACCAGGAAAGGGGGTTAGAAACCTTAGGAGCAGTCCTTCATTTCACCCCTAAAACTAAGCATTGTTGGCCCTGTTACAAATGCCACGTAGGAGCAGGGATCAGACTGAAGTCTGCTAACTCAGACTGCCCGCTCAGCAGTGTCGCTGCGCACTGTCCTCACTGACGTCCTTTGATGTAACGGGAACAGACCACAAAGTTCACAGACCTCGGTGGCCTCGCCCTATGCGTGGCCTGCAAAGCTCCTTCTAATGATTTGACTTTACATAGCAACAGAGAAGGGCATGAAGACCATTGCAGCGGAAGGTCACGTCTGACTCCCACTCTATAAACAGCTGTACCTTTATTCTTTTCCATAGATGTTTGCTTATCTGTAAACACTGTGCCCAAGACCTGGAGCCCTTTTATGTCTCAAGGATGGAGATTCTTGTCAGCCTTTGACACTGTTGACTTGGGAGTGTTTTTCTCCTTCAGGAGAGAAAGAGATGCAGCTAGAGTTTATGTCCTAATTTACAGAGAAGTCCCAGTTGTAGCTTTAAGGATCTGTTTTAGCCCACAGGAGTTTTTTCTGGTTGGTTAGATTGGGCAGAGGTTGCCATCTTACTGGAGTAATGAGCTGGGGAAAAGAGACCACATTTAGAGTGTGGGAATGAGAAAATCTGGAAGAGAACACCAAGGACCGTTCTAGCAGATGAGTCAGAAACCTGAAGTGGGGGCCGCCAAACTCTTTAGGAATGGATGTCCCTTCAGCCCTGGGACGCATATAAAGCAAGACTACTTTGTGTAAATGCTCCCCCCCTCCCCCAACGACTGCCAAAGGCAGAAGGGGGTGGCACTCAGGGCACACGATTTAGGTCTTCATTCTTTGAACTTGCTCCAGCCTTTCCTGGATGGGGTGACTTTTTGTTAATTGGCCTCTTATAGGTAGGTTCCGTGCCTTCCCCTACAGGTCTGGGGCCAAAGGGACATGAACATAAGTACTTCCTTTGTAGCCAATGTGTGCTGGAGCCCCAGCAGGCTGGTTCATTTAAATACATCACACAGGTGTGCACAGCAAGGCATGAGTTTTGCAGCTTCTCTGCCTGTTGCCATTGAGGAGTCATTGATCAAAGGCTATAGCATAGCCATTGAAAGATCTTACTGGCTGTGGAGTCCTGGACTCGCCCCCAATCTGAGACGGTCCAGGAACTGGGGAATAGGGCTGTTTCAAATGTTGGAGTTTACCAAGCTGCCTTTGTAAGTGAAGCACCTTTCTGACATGCCAGAATTCACAGGAAAGACCACACATGGGCACAGTTTTCCTCCACAGGGGAGGATTTCTAGTTCTTGTGTTTTATTTATGTTTTGGCTGTACCATGTGGCATGTGGACTTCGTTTCCTGACCAGAGATGGAACTTGTGCCCCATGTGGCGGAAGCATAGAGTCTTAACCACTGGACAACCAGGGAGGTATCAACACATACCAAGTAACAAGAGACCCTTTTCCCAATCTCATGCTGCAAGGGTGGCCAGTGTTAGGTTTTTTTTTTAACTTATAGAAGAAGCTTATCAGTTTTGGGACTTTTCTGGTGGTCCAGAGGTTAAGACTTCATCCTTCCAATGCAGGGGCCACAGGTTCAACCCCTGGTCAGGGAACTAAGATCCCACATGCCATGTGGCATGGCCAAATTAACAACAACAAGAATACGTCAGGAACTTCCCTGATGATCCAATAGTTAAGATGCTGTGCTTCCAATGCAGGGGCTATGGGTTTGAGATCTGGCCAAGGTACTAATAAGATCCCACATGCTGCTGCACGGCCAGATAAATAATTTTTTAAAATAAAATGGCAAAATATTAAAAACAACACATCAGGTTACACCGCACACATTGCTTTGCGTCTTCCTTCCTTCACTCAATGTGCTGTAAATGCCCTTCTATATTAATTGATCAGACTTGATCACCTCTTCAGAGTGGCTACACTGGGGTCCACTGTGCACACTCACATAATTTCCTTAACTAACTCCTTTACGGATGGACATTTGGGTTGTTTCAGCCTCTCCCAACAATGAATAAGACCATTAAAATCCCTTGCATACATCACATACCTATGGACTCTCCTGCTAGTATTTCTGTAGTTCTGCTTCCTAGAATCGGGGTCACGGGTCCAGGGGGCAGGTGGATATGACATTTGAAGAGAGGAGACCAGCTGGCTGTCCACAAAGGGAGGGAAGAATATGGGCTCCCGCTGCAGTGAGTGGCTCCCTGCTGGGCAGCAGAGATGGGGGTTGGGGAGAGACCTTGGGTGTTAGAATCTACTGAGTAGTGATGTCCCTCCAGTGTGATTCCCAACTAATTTGCATTTGCCACCGACCAGGCCACAGATGGGGAAGTCGCGGCTGTGAAGGAGGTACCGGTAAATGCATGTCCCCCTGGATTCAGGCCCTGGGTACACTTTTGGTTTTTGTTTTTACGTTTTCCCTTTTTCACGTCTGTGTTTACTCACCCTTCATTTTAGAAAAGCTACAGCCTGCTTTCGGGGGACTGCTTAAGCCCTCTGGGTGTCCTGGTCATTGGTGTGTCCCCACTGATCAGCCCATCACCATGACCCCCCGCTTTCTCTCTAATGAGACCCACCCGTGTCATCGTCTGCGCTCCACGAATCGCCCGCCACCATGTCTGTGATCATGCTCGGTGTAGTTGGTCTCCACATTTAAAGAGAAAGATGGACAGCTGTTCTCAGCCCTCCTGCTGACTCTCAAAACTGCCACTTACACGTCTGGTTTCTGTTCAGGGAGAAAGCCACTGCTGCTCCTTTCTGCCACTTAAAACGCACCTTCTTTTCCAGGCCACCAGCAACTAAACCTTTCCAGGTGGAACCTCTTGGGACTCACAGACATTGCTGTCTCTCACTTTCCCACTTTCCCCGTGGGCACTGCTAGGAATTTCACAAGCAGCCAGCCTAGGAATTTTTAGCAATTGGTCAGCATGACTCCTCCAATCCCTCAGGTGCTGTCCACTCTGGCCCCAGAGCCAGTTAGACAAAGCCCACAGTGCATGGGCAGCCATTTCCTTGAATCCTAGCTGGACGAGCTTGCAAAATTCCCAGTTGCTCTGACCTGCCCCCTGCAGCTTCCCCAGCCCACACTGGAGAAGTGTTGTCTACTTTACCCAGTGACCGCTGCTTCCTGTTTCTAGGTAACAGAAGAGGCCTATGTCCCAGTGAGCAACATGAATGGCCTGGGATTTAAGCCTTTCGACTTGGTCATTCCATTTGCAGTCAGGAAAGGAGAAATCACCGGTAAGCCCTCTTGTCCTCACTGGCTCTAACTAGCTCTCCATATGGTGCCCAGGGGCTGGTTCCACCTGTTCCCCAGACCTGGGGTTCAGAACCCAGCTTCCCTGACTGTAGGGAGTCGGTCCATGAGCCCCTGAGATGGCAGAATGTTCTGTGTATTTATGTGTGTTTCTGAAGAGCGGGTTCATTTATAACTTGCATGCTGAAGAAAGGACCAGAAATTGTCTATAGGGGGAGAGCCACTGTGTTGATGTCTCTCTCGGTTGTCAGGGTCCTCTTCCCCTGCCTTTTCCTGCCTTTTCTTACTCTTCCACTCTTCCAGATGTGACATTGTCCCTGAGGTCTGTTGTGTAAGAGTTACTTCTTGCCTTCTTTCAATGCCTGTTTCTCTCTGACTTGATGCTTAACTGATCTGATTGGTCTCGTGGTCTTCTCAAGTCCTGTTTAAGCTTCTAATGGCTGTCAGTTCAAAAGACCCTTTGCTTGTGAGTTGCCTGCTGCATTTTGTGGAAACACGAGCACAGAATGAAGGCAGGTATGTCTCTGCTTCCTGTTATGGAGCTTGGTGTTTTACAGCAGTGAGTGTTCTTGGGTCTGGGAACCTTTGTTGTGAAGGTCACCTGGCCTCTGTGTTCGGCTCCTCGGGGGACAGTCTTTGGTGGGGTCACCGCCCTGTCTCGTGTGCTCCAACAGGAGAGGTCCACATGCCTTCCGGGAAGACGGCCACGCCCGAAATTGTGGACAACAAGGACGGCACAGTCACTGTCAGATACGCCCCCACGGAGGTCGGCCTCCATGAGATGCACATCAAATACATGGGCAGCCACATTCCTGGTGAGTCGGGCTCCGCGCCTCGGCCGCCGGCCCCGCGGGACTCCAGGAGTCAGGGCGGAGACACCTGGGAGGTTGTCGTCCTTCGCTCAGCCAGATGCCGTGCGGTTCCTGGTGGCAGATTCGCGGGTGCAGTGTGGGCCTCCCTGCAGAACCAGGCAGCTGTGACCCCAGCAGATCCGGCTAATCTCCAGCAGGGACGAGGCAGCTGAGTGTCCNGTGTGATCACTGGAGGGTCCACAGTGAGGAGCCCCGCCTTGCATGTCCTAGGATGGTGAGCCCCGCAGTCTCCTCTTGCTTCTGCTCTGCTCAAGACACACCTGCCCTTGCTGTTAGGTGAATCATCCCTCCGTGATTCCCAATACTGTGTGTGTTCTTTGCAAACCCAGAGAGCCCCCTCCAGTTCTACGTGAACTACCCCAACAGTGGGAGCGTGTCTGCGTACGGCCCAGGCCTGGTGTACGGAGTGGCCAACAAAACCGCTACTTTTACCATCGTCACCGAGGACGCAGGAGAAGGTACTGTAGTTCTTGGTTATTGGAGAGTTTAGGGAATGCAATTCCATGGAAGTCTNCCAACAGTGGGAGCGTGTCTGCGTACGGCCCAGGCCTGGTGTACGGAGTGGCCAACAAAACCGCTACTTTTACCATCGTCACCGAGGACGCAGGAGAAGGTACTGTAGTTCTTGGTTATTGGAGAGTTTAGGGAATGCAATTCCATGGAAGTCTTTAAAAATAAGACTCCTGAATGGTAGAATCTATCTTGTCTTTTCTCTCATATGAATCTATTAGAGCTCCTCTGTCTTTCATCCAAAACTGAAATTTTAAAGTCCTTTGTGTTCTGATTAAAGTCACAGTCATACTATGAAGTGTCGTTTGGGACTTGCCTGAAATTTAAGTGTATTTCAGTAGATAACATTTTTCTTTTTTTGTACCTATACATTTATCCCTAGGGCCACATGAATGATTTAGCAGTTTATTCTAGATAAAGCTCTCTGCCTGTGCCCATTGTCATCACAGACGTTTCTAATGTGTGGTTCCAGTGGGATCTTCTTGGTGGCATCTGGCCAACCAGCAGTGACAGTCTGTGTGTGACCCTCTCTCTTGTATGTGTGATTGGCCTGTGGGGCTCCATCCCTTCCTTGTCCCACACATCTGGAAGAACAGAACTTCTGGGTCACTTTCAGGAAGAATTCAGAGGGTGGAGTGTCCTCCCCGGGACACTTTCACTGTGTCACTCACTTTACTCTGACCTACGTGCCTTGCCTGTGGCTCCCATGGCTTGTGTTGGTCTGTCCATCCTGGCATCAGGCCTGTCCCAGATGAGTGCTGATCCCCTTTAAAACAAAGAAACCCTATCCCTGACGGTCTCTCCCTTTCCTCCCATTCACAGGTGGCCTTGACTTGGCTATTGAGGGACCCTCAAAGGCCGAAATCAGCTGTATTGACAACAAAGATGGGACGTGCACAGTGACTTACCTGCCCACCTTGCCGGGCGACTATAGCATCTTGGTCAAGTACAATGACAAACACATCCCTGGCAGCCCCTTCACAGCCAAGATCACAGGTAGAGTCGCCTGGCTTCCTGCTCCAATAAGGACCTCTCCCCTCAGAACTGGAGCAGCAGGCTAGGCATAAGTCTGAAATTAAGTCTCACAGCAACTCCTTGGGAACAAACTAGGGGTGCAAGGCCAACATTGGATGGGCTAAATTCCTCCTTCAGCTGGCAGTCCTGAGAAAAGCAAGCGTGCCATTTTTCAGGCACTTATTTGTGCCAGTCTGACTTCAGGGTCCAAAAAAGAAGCCCTCAAAGAGAGGCATTCAAATAATATGTATTGCGTGAGTGAATGAGCTCAAAGATGCATCACTCCTAGATAGATTTTTGTCTCCCTTTTAATGATGGGAAAACTGAGGGTTGGAGAGACAGTGGCTCAGCTAGGTTCATGGGTATTCTGGGATTCAGGTGATTATCTGACTCAGAGCTCTGCTCCTGACTCCCATTGTGCTCTGTGTGCTCAAATCCTGCTCTCAGTGGGATATAAACATGGTCTGTGTGGACCCAGGTCTCTAGTTCCTGCCAGCTACTAGTCTTCCCTGTAACCAGGCATAAAGGCATAAGTAGCAATCTTTCTTGGTTAGGTTTAATCATTGTCCGGGGCACTTTTTTTTTTTTCACTGAACTTTGCTTAACTAATTCTTGCCTGTCCACCTGTAAATGCTGTGTGATATGAGGGCTCTGGAGAGTCAGGGTGACCGTGTGTAACCGAGCTGTGTTGGGGTGGTGTTTCCCAGACGACAACAGACGGTGCTCTCAGGTGAAGCTGGGCTCAGCTGCTGACTTCTTGCTTGACATCAGCGAGACTGACCTCAGCACCTTGACGGCCAGCATCAAGGCCCCATCCGGTCGTGACGAGCCTTGTCTTCTGAAGAGGCTGCCCAACAATCACATCGGTGAGCCCAGGCTGCCATCTTGAGTGGCAGATGGGGATTCCCACCATGTCGGGGATCCCATCCGTTGCGTGGGAGATTGGTAGCATCCTGGAGGATGATGTGATAAACCCACTGGGTCACGTGCATGGTCAGAATACAAGCACTTCCACCTTGTGATGCGACAACCCTCTTGGACATTGCTAGAAAGTCCAGAAAGAAGTCCTATTTTCATTCTTTCAAACTTGTCTCCCTTCTGCTTCCTCCTCTTTACATCACCCTCCCACCTCACAAACCCCAATCTGTGCTCCGGTCCAGGCATCTCCTTCATCCCCCGGGAGGTGGGTGAACACCTGGTTAGCATCAAGAAGAACGGCAACCACGTGGCCAACAGCCCCGTATCCATCATGGTGGTCCAGTCGGAGATCGGGGATGCCCGCAGAGCCAAAGTCTATGGCCGTGGCCTGTCAGAAGGCCGGACTTTCGAGATGTCTGACTTCATTGTGGACACAAGAGATGCAGGTGTGTGCGGGGGTGGACCCAGGGGAAGGACCCAAGAAGAGGCCCTGTGGAACTGGCTTCTTTTGCTCAGATTGTTTTGCCTTTTTATCCTGCCAGCTTGCTTTTCTTTCTAAGCATCCTTCAAGCTATCGATCTTTAGACATGGTTATCATTGCAACCCAGGGTTAGCCGTGAGCTGCTTTATTGATACACCCACCATTGTTCTCAGCTTCCCAGGGTCTCCTTGCCTCATCCTAAGCTAAGAATGTTGGGCCAGCTGGCCCAAGGTCATGTTTAGCTGAGCAGGACTTTCAAGGAAATGAGGAATTTCTTCCTGTTTGCTCTTGGATGGTCTGGATTAGCTTGGCGTGCTCCAAGCTACTCCACCTTCCAGAAACATGATCTTCTGCCTTTGTGAGTGAAGGACTGCTTCACTGACTTCTGGACAAAGTCACATTCCCCAGGGAAGGAGCTGGAGAATTTCTGGTCCTGATAGGCTGATGTTCTTTGTTGATTCCTCGAGTTCTTAAAACTTTAGATCTGCTGTCTTCGTGGTTCATGGCAGGACTGCCAAGGCATCTAGGAGCAGTTGGAAATGTCAGATTCTCAGGGCTGCAGCTGGTAATAAACGTCCAGGCAGTGCATGCCTTTCTTGGAGGATTGTGGGGAATGTATCTTTCCCAATGAGTTCTTCAGGACAGGTGGTCAGTGGGATGTTAGTAGAGAGCCTTGAGAAAAAGGTATGGTCAAGGCCATATTCAGCCAGGTTATTTATTTCAGTGCAGGAACCTGTAATTGACTCTTCTGCCCAGGGCTGTCCAACAGGGCCACTGTTTCTGTGTTTTCTGCTGTCTGGAGCATTTGCAGGGGTGGAGGTCCTTTCCGCATTCATCAAGCTCCCCTTGGTGATGAGTTGCTGTCACAGCAGCCCCGGGCAACTGTGTTACAGGTTACGGAGGGATCTCCTTGGCGGTGGAAGGCCCCAGCAAAGTGGACATCCAGACCGAGGACCTGGAGGACGGCACCTGCAAGGTCTCCTACTTCCCCACTGTGCCTGGGGTTTACATTGTCTCCACCAAGTTCGCTGACGAACACGTGCCTGGTACGTGTGGTCCCCTCTGCTCTCGGCGTCCCTTGCTTGGTTTTCCATAGACACTGTTTGTGGGCTCTGGGCCGCTCTCAAGGGCCCTCTCGGTTTTTGCAGGAAGCCCGTTCACCGTGAAAATCAGCGGGGAGGGAAGAGTCAAGGAGAGCATCACCCGTACCAGCCGAGCCCCGTCTGTGGCCACTGTTGGCAGCATCTGTGATCTGAACCTGAAAATCCCAGGTGAGCCTGAGGGGCTCGTGGGCCCAGGCAGTGGGCGCCACTGGAAACCAAGTCCGGGCTTGGCCCAGACAGTACCGTCTGTGTCTGCTATGGGGGACTACTTTTTGAAAGTAAAAATGAAATCGCTCAGTCGTGTCTGACTCTTTGTGACCCCGTGGACTCTAGCCTACCGAGCTTCTCCATCCATGGGATTCTTCAGGCAAGAATACTGGAGTGGGTTGCCATTTCCTACTTTTTGAATTTAATTTTATTTATTTACTTGTTTTCACAGAGGCCTATCCGTGAAAAGTAAATCTATTTACTTATCCTTCTTCCAGGTGAAAATAGCTTTATCACATCCCATGGGAGAAAAATAGATAAGCTTTGAGAATTCACTGTCTGTTGTCTGGACTAACAGTGAGAGAAGTGACCCTACCGATATTCATATTTGCAAAGAGGTGTCAGCCCAGTGACATCCTTCTGATTCCCATTTGTCCCTTTCATTCCTAAAATTGGAATGAGGGCTGGGATGCAAGGCTGGGTGGGTGGCTGGGCCACAGCTAGCCCTTTGCCCAAATTAGCCAGTCAGCAGCCTTAGTCTGTCTGAAATGTGGCCCAGTTTCTTTCTATTAAGCAGTGACTGTGTAGGTCACTTGAGGCTCCTCTGGCGTGTACTGTGTGGAGTTGTAGATTTTATGGAGACAGAAAACCTAAACAGTCTTCAGATGAAGCACATGTTGTGATGAACTTCTGGCTTCTAGATAAAACTCCACAGTGTCTCCCGCCTTTCCTAACTTGTCCCGCATCCATTTGCTCTGCCTTCGCAGCAATACTTGATGGTTTCTTCCTTTCTGGATGTTGGTAAAAACCTCATTGCTGTGGTGTCCCGATTAAGAGACCTTAAAGAGAGAAGCATGGATTATGATCATAAAAATTCATGTGCCAGACTTCCCTGGTAGTCTGCTGGTTAAGACTCTAAGCTTCCACTGCAGGGAGTGTGCGCTGGTTCAATCCCTGGTTGGGGAACTAAGATACTGCATGCCTCACTATGTGGTAAAAAAAAGAAAAAAAGTTCATGTGTTCAAAACCAGGGGAAGTAAGTGTCAACTGGTATCCCACCGTCCATGGAGACTGTGGTTCATGTTTGAGGTCCAGAGCTAGACCTTGGGTGCCTCCAGCCTCCGACAGACAGGCTCCATCTCAGGTCACACCAATGCACTTCTTGCTCACTATATTGTGGGCATCTTTCCACACTAAAATACACTTCCCCATCACCTTTGATTGGCTGCCTAAGAGTCCATGTCACCTCTGGGTACATACATCATCATTTCAGGTACTCTCGTCTCCATCCCTTGACCTCTTTAATCAGTGCCCTGTGACATCTCTCATCACAGTGGACTGATGCCCAGGGATGGGATTGCTGGGCCCACACATTTCAGATGCCTCTATGCCTCAGCAGCCGTCCTCCGGAAGGCAAATTGGCATTTCTCCATTTCCCCACCGGGACTGAGAAGCACATTCTCACATTGATCAGTCTGATGGAAAGAAAGTTTGCAGTTCATTTCTCCAGTCACTAGGCAGACGAACTGTGTTTTCATTTCTTCACCTTCCTTGTTTGGGGAATGATGTTTCCTGTTCCCTTTGCCTGTCTGTGTCTTCTCTTTGTGTGATGAGGATGGTCACCCTTTCTCTCAAGTCTTGTCTGACTCTTGACTCCTTCATCTTTTCAGCGTTCCCTGATGACTCTGGTGGAGACTCCCTTTCCCCCTCCTTACCTAAAGCATCCCCTCTCATCAACTAGAAGGGAGCAGAGGCCCTGCAGACCCAGGCCGTGTTGGGTGACCTTCCCTCAACCTCCTTCTTGCATCCTCAGGGCTCAGAGTCACGAGTTGCTACCCGGAACCCGTAGGGCTGGAGGGTGCAGTTCCGTGCTGCCCTCGATGGTGCCATTACTTGGTCACCTTGCTTG
>SJYA01002835.1:2056313-2135960 GCA_006410615.1 Neotragus moschatus | reverse complement strand
TGCTACAGCGCCATCCCCAAGGCATCCTCGGACGCCAGCAAGGTGACCTCCAAGGGCGCAGGGCTCTCGAAGGCCTTCCTGGGCCAGAAGAGCTCCTTCCTGGTGGACTGCAGCAAAGCCGGTAGGCAGCCGGGCCCTGCCCAGGGAGGGAGGCTGTGGGGGCACCTTCTGTGTCATGCGCATCGTCTTATTCTGCGCTGAGTATTTTTAAGTGATTTGCCTCTTGATGTTTTTCAAATGACCTCAAGGTACATAGGAAAGGTTCCATTATCCCCATTACACTGAATCAGTAACCTGGCCTCTTCTCTGCCACTAGCTGCTTTAACTGCAATCTGAACTTGGGTATTTATTTGGGTGTCAATGTGGTTTAGTTGCCTAGGTCCTGGGACCTGGCACATCTGGCTGGAAACCTGGCTCCACCACTTATTTATTTCTCTCTCCCTCCCTCCTTCCCTTCCCAGTGCTTATTAGCCATGTGCCCTTGGGAAAGTTACTGTCTTTCTGAAAGTCAGTTTACTCTTCTCTAAAATGGGAATAATAATATTCCTGAAGGTTCTCAAGAGAATAAATGAGATTAGAGTAGCCAGCGCTTATATAGCCTTTTTACTGTGTGCTAAGGGCTTCACGTATAACAATTCCTCTAGACCACCAGTAGCCCAGGAGGTCTCTTTTTCTAAAAAACACTTTCACCCTCTGTTTACAGTTGGGGGAGCTAAGGCAGAGAGAGGTGAGGTTCCATGTCCAAGGTCGCCCACATAGGAAACAGCAGGGCAGGGATTTGAGCTTGTATGAGTCCTCTGCTCTCCCGCCTCTCATTGGCCCTAAGCATCATCCGAGAAATGTAGGCAGTAACCGCTACCTTTGCTTTGGCTCCCATCTCTCCTCCTCTTCCTCCACCTTCTTGGGGGCATCCTCGTGACATCACCACTTTCCTCTGCCCCTCACCCCCACCCCCAGGTTCCAACATGCTGCTGATCGGGGTCCACGGGCCCACCACCCCTTGCGAAGAAGTCTCCATGAAGCACGTGGGCAACCAGCAATACAATGTGACCTACGTCGTCAAGGAGCGGGGGGATTACGTCCTGGCCGTGAAGTGGGGAGAGGAGCACATCCCTGGCAGTCCGTTCCACGTCACCGTGCCTTAAAACACTTCTCGTTGGGTCCCGGGAGCTGTGCTGGCGGCCGCTTCTGTTGCTTGTCTGTTAACTCGTTTTATACAAAGTCCTCCGGCCTGTTTGTGGGTCTGAAAACCCCATCCTCAAAACATTGCCTCTCCGCCCCCTCCCCTTTTAGTACAGAAAGAAGTCCTAAACTTGACTTTTTAGGGACATGTTGGGGAGTAAAGAAGTGAAAATTGATGCAATAGGCCTGACCAATCAGACCTCTTGTGGCACAGATCACCCCCTCCAGACAGACCCGGAACAGACCAGGCTCGTGTTTTTAAGAAATGAAATTAGCTAGTCAGTTTACAAAACAAGGCAGGGAGGAGGGGCAGGGAAAAAGAGGAGACCTAGCCTGTGCTGTCATTTGGAGAAGCAGATGACCGTATCACGTGAGAGAGGGGTACTAGGTGGACACCTTCATTTTAACACTACTACTGCCCCCACCGCCCCCAAGGGCAGAGTCCAAGGTGACAGACTGGCCGAAACGGCCTCCTGGTGCCTCTGCCCTCATCCTGCTGCTTGCTTCTCTGCAGGGTCATTGCGTGTGACCATCTTGACAGCCAGGTCTTTACTTTTGTTTTCAAAGTCCATTTCAGTCACTGGGTCTGAGTGGTGAGCAGTCCTCCACTTGCCAAAGATGCCCCCTCCTCTTTTTAAACCAACACGAGTCCCTGTTCTTAGCCCATGCTCCAGCCATCGGTCTGTCTGTTGAGTTTCCAGCAAGTTCGGAGAGACCCTGTATGGGTCTGAGGGTTAGCGGAGGCCTCCTGCGCCACAAAACACTCCACACCCACCCCCAGTCAGCCCCAGCGTGGCCTTTTTTGGAAAATAATTACAGAAGGGAAACCCCTGCTGACCTTGGCCTGAAAGTCAAGGAATGACAGGGGAGGGAAGGACCACAGCTCATTGGTGGTCCTTCACCATTCGCAGAAACAAGGGAAGCCTATTCAGCCCCAAGGACATGCCACCCGAGGCTGTTTGGAATGCCAGGGGCAGCTGCAAAATTCCGAAAATGGGGTATAAGGCATTTTGCATGCCTTCTTGCACACCTGCTTTGGAATAAAAATGAAAGTGTTGGGGGGTTGCTGGCTGAGTGCAGGGCCCAGCTGTGCGGTGTGGTCTGAGCAGGCAGTCCTTTCAGACTGGCTGCCTAGCCCTCCCGAGGTGGCTGCTGTCATCTTGATTGCATTCGTGGGCGGCATGGGGCGAGGTGGGTGACCCTCCCCGAGGTGCAGCAGCTGGGGGTGAGTGTTGGCAAAGCCTACCTGTTAGAAACTGGAACTGCCCAAAGCCTGATGTGGAAGGACCACAGGCCTCATGAACTGGGACGTGGAAGTGAAACTGGAACCAAATGCCGACTGTAAATTGTATCTTATAACTTATTAAATACGTTTGCTCCGTAAGTTCCCCGGGTGTTCTTGGATGGTGTCCTTCCCTAAGTGTGCTCTGACCCACCCTCCCAAACCCTGGCCAGAAGGGTGCAGATTAAGCCACTTGTCTGGACAGGGAACTTCGTCTCTTTTCACTGGGGGATGTTCTATTTCTCCGCAGGCCCCAGGGGGTAGTTGATCAGGGTGAGGCGCCCTGGCACCAGCACAGCCTCCTGGGGAAGTTTGCTGTGGTTTGCCCTGGTTAAGAGTCCCAGATATGAAACCCACTGAGGGGAAGGCTGTGGTTTTATGAGAGAGAGAGAGAAAGCCTTTTTCCTGATGAGCTGTGAAACACTCACTGGAGGAAATGTATTGAGGCAAGAAGTGGCATCACCTGTCACTCCCTGGGTTTGGCTCGGGAAGCTTCTCCTTGCCGTGCGCTTCTGACACTCTTGGCCCCTGCCTCCTGTTCTGCAGCAGTGCCGTGATATGGTTTCACGGCGAGGATGCTAACTCCGGTGCTGCAGTAACATGCTTGCAGTCTCGGGGCTCACTGGGGGTGGATTCTGGCCCCTGCCTTTTGTCCCCAGAGTGGGAGCTCTACTTCCCTGCTTATCCTGCTGTGGGAGCAGACACACAGCAGGAACCCAGGATCCCTCCCTCTGCCCCTGGCCACCAGCACGTGCTGTGATGACAGGAAGTCCATTCTGGACCCCCAGCCCTGCACTGGGGGTGGGGGGTGGAGAGAGTCTTCTTTTGGTGTGTTTCTTCGCGATGCCCAACTGGTGATCAGGACGGTGATGCACTGTGTACCTCTGAGAGGTGGGAGGAAGACTGAAGGGATGGAGGGTCTTGCTGCCCGTCGTTCTGGAGAGAGCAGCCTTGTCTGTGGGCCTGTGCTGTGAACGTCTGTTCCTGGACTCCAGGACGTCCGTGGGCTTTGCGGAATGCAGGCTGTCTCCAGTGGGTCTGGAGAGGCCATGGTAGGCTGCGTTTGCCCAAAGAGGAGACCAGGATCCCACCCTGTTGAAGCCTGGGTGGTTTCTGGGGAGGCAGCATTGGTAAATTAACATCTGGACTTTAGCATCAAGTAATCTAGGGATTATGTCCTGGCTCTGCCACTCACTGGCAGTGTGGCTTGGGGAAGCTGCTTCACCTCTCAGAGTGTGCTGTGCGCTCTCTGGGAGCTGTGAGAGTCTTGGCCACTGCTGTCTGTGGTCAGACAGAGGTAATGGGCCTCCTCCACAGGCTGCTTGTTAGGACACAGGTGCTGCTCCCGGCATTCCCCCCGGCAATTACATGAAGGCCGGCTCAGGATGAAACCTGTGCATTTCTCAACTGGTCAATGGCTAGTACCACAGGGCAGCTCTGCACCTGGATTGCTGCTATGGGAACCAGCTGTTGTTTGTACAAACACCTTGAAGACTTTGAAACCTGACCCTTTTCCAACCGGGTGCCAGGCCCTTTCTGACTTTGACTGGTTGACTCTGCCCCTTTCCTTCCCAGAGCTGGCTGGACCATCACTCTCTGGTGACCAGTGGAAGTTAGGCGCACAGCAGCTTCCAGCTGCCACACAGAGACCCCCAGCTCAGAACAGGCCTGTCCCCTCCACGCCCAGACCCCCTCCTCACCCCGTTTCCCTCTGCGACTCGGGGAAGCAGTGCAACCAGCGAGGCAGCCTTTTATCAATGCGGGACCTTGTTCACCTGACTAATCTTAAGACTTCAAAGGGGCCTTGAAAGCCACATTTTGATGAATTTTGTGTAAAATGAGTTGGGCACACAGGGATTTAATTTTCCTTGAAAATTACACAGCCTTAGAAATTAGCAGAGTAAAGATTAATGACAAAATGGGTGCTCAATCCTCGTCAACCCCCCAAATTTGTATTTGAAAACGGGCAAGATTTTTAGTTCAAGTGCCCTTTGGCTTTAGTGCTTGAGCAAAAGGATGGACTCTCTCCAACTCTCCATTAACTCGTGGGAAGATGGGGCTTTGTAATCAACTAATTTCAACTAATGAAAACTCTCCCAGAAACACAGCTTGTTTGGCTAATTTTTTCTGCTTCTCACAATAGCAAATCATAACTCCAAGAGGGAGTGAAAATGTCACATCGCTCAAGGCAAGGCTGAGTCCCATTTTTTCCCTCTGCTTTGTCCTCAGGGTGCTGCCCAAACACACGGTGGGAGGAATCCTTCTAGACAAAGAGATCCTTTCTGCTTTGTGATAAGGCTTTTGTCTGGGCCCCTGAGCCCACAGGGGACCAGCTCATGTGCAAGGAATTTAGGGTGGCCCACCCTACACCCCTTCTTTCTTCTTCAAGAGTTCTCTCAGGCAGGCCTGCAGGAGGTGGGGAATTTACGAGCCTGACTTGTGGCTCTCATCCAAGGGTGTTCTGTATGTTGGGCCTGCTTATCTCCCCAGGACAAAGCTGGAAGATGAAAGAATCTGCAGACTTTTATTGCCCACATCACTCCCTCTGCCTTGACCATGACTGCCGCCTTCCCAAGCACGAGACACTTCTCCCTGTCAGCATGGACATTCTTAGGGCAAAGCTGATGCTGGGCGCCAGCGGGGTGATAGCAGAGAAGGAAGCCTTGGTAGAGGCACCAAGCCCCAGAAATGCCTGCTTCACAGGAAACCCATGTGTGAGAAACATTCAGAAAGCAGCAGGTCAGGAAGTCTGATTCCAGTCTCAGCTTGCCCACCTCAGGCAGTTACCTTCTCTTGTGCCTCAGTGCCTTTCTCCATAAAATGGGAAGATAATGGGGAAATCCACTCTAAGATGAAGCTTCAGAAAGTTCTCACAACACAGCCATCTTCCAACTGACCTGGGCAAACCCTGAGCTCCCGGGAGAGGGGCTGCATGAGTTTTGAGGAGATTCAGCTGCCCGAGGTAAAGTGGAAGGGGTACCTCACAGGGGGAAGCACGGTTTATGGAGAAACTGTTTAGCATGGGGGCTGTTAACACAGGCTTGGCGGATTCAGATCTGTGACCTCTGGCCGGTCGCACAAACTCACAGAAAACAGCTCCTCCCTGATTTTCTCTGGTGACATGGGGTAATGGGACCTACTCCATAGAGTGTTCGTAGGATTAGCCGACAAGATGCTGTAAAGAATATCACTGACAAGGGTCACAAAATGATTATTACTCGCTCGGTGCCTAAAATGATTCTTCTGAGAGAAAGCTCTGAGAGCTTAATTCCAGGAGAAGCTACTTTAAAAGACACGTACTGAGTCCTAGGAGAGGCCCTTGGACAAAGTTACAGACTGGGGATTAGGGTGGGGTCATCAGTGGGAGTGGACAGCATGGGTCCCTGGTGGCCTAGGGGTGTGGCCAGAAGGCTGGACGGAGACTCAGGTGCACCTGTTACCCTGCTCCCAGAGACCAGAGGCAGGCCTGGGGCCTGCCCCCACACCCCAGGGGTAGGTGGTGGCTTTTATTTTTTTTTTACTATTTATTTGGTTTCACCAGGTCTTAGTTGCGGCATGCGGGGTCTTTGATCTTTGTTGCGGCAGGTGAACTCTTAGCAGTAGTATGTGGGATCTAGTTCCCTGACCAGGGATAGAACCTGGGCCCTCTGCATTGGGAGTCAAGTCTTAGCCACTGACCACCAGGGAAGCCCCTGTTGGTGGCTTATAAATGAGTTTCAAAATTTAGAGTAAGAAAAATATAAGTAACAATGCTAAGCACTGTTAGGATCATCTGCGATTCTTTACAGGGGAGTGTGCCCGGGCTCAGAAAGGACAGTGATGATCAAGGCTGTATTAAAACTCCAGAAGTCCAAACTAAAACTTGGGGTCCTGAAGCTGTTTCAAGGGGCCTCACCCAGGTTGGACACCTTAACACGGGAACAGAATCTGAAGGCTGGTCACCTTGTGGGTGGTTGGCGTCCTTGGGCCCACTGAAAGGCAGCACTTTAGCGGTGCCTCTCTGCACCCTCCCATGGAGGCAGGAAACCTGTCCATGGGGTGAAAGGACAGCTGCCTGGGCTGTTGTCACCTCAGTGACCACCAGGGGTGGCCTTGGACACTCAGACTGTGGCACTGTGGGGAGCCCTGGTGGTGGGGAAGGCATAGGATCTCTGAAGCTCCAAGGGAGAGGGATATCTGCCTCCACCCTCTTGTGCTCTGAGAATCTGAGCTAAGCAGTCTGTGGGTAGGGGTGGTCTGGGCCACGGATGCTTTTCTTGAGTTCTCCACCCCAACACTGTTTGACCCCAGGGTCTTGGCACCCCTTGCCCCCTAACTCAAGACTTTCCTCCGTCTATCCTTACTTAACCTGCCTCATGGCAAGAGAGTTGCAATGAACTGGTGTTCATGATTCACTTCTCAATCAAAAGACACCTCCTCCAGGAAGACTACCTAGACCATCCCCCTAATTCCCTGCTTGCCCTTCTATCCATCTAGTTATGTATCTGTCTCCCCTGGACAGAGAAACACTGAGGGCAGGAAGCCTGTGGGCTCTGTCCCTTCTCATCCACCTTTATTACCTGGCTGGGTGCCTGGCACAGAGTCAAGAGAAAGTGAATGTTTGTTGAATGAACAAACGAGAGCACACCCAGCAGAGCAGAAAGGCGAGTGGCCCCAGGGTACTGTGGGTAAACTTCTCTCTGGTACAGGGAGGCAGAGTGAGAGGATCCAGGAGGCTGACTTCACGGTCCTCTGGTGGGTCCCCCGCCCCGTCCTAACTGTGCCTCTCTCGCAATACCTGTCTCACAGGAGGGTCTGTAACGGAGCTGTGGGTTTTGAAGTCAATCCCAGTGCGACCATTTAACAGTGCTGAGCATCACTCTTCTCACCTGGAAAAATGGCATAAGAGAGCCTATTACGAAGTCACAGAGCAGGGTTATTCAGTGAGGCCCCCAGCCCAGGGCCTGGCACACATGGGCAGTGTGCCCAGGGCACAGTATTTCTCCAGGCCTCCCCTTGCCCACCTGAAGAGGAGGCTATGAGAACCCCAGGAATCAAGCGGGTGGTTTAAGGCTCGTGGAGCTCAGCCTAGCAGCTCGTATCTAGGAGGTACTTGCTAGTCATCAGCTGACATTTACCAAGGGCTTCCTCTCTGCCAGGCACTGTTCCCATTGTTTACACACTGTCCTAATGTCACTGTCTGAGCATTTAAGTTCCCACTATCACCTCGCTGCACAGATGAGGCCATGTAGCTGTCAGGTGGCAGAGCTGTGTGAGGGGTTGGCTCCCAGCCACGTGTCCAGAGTTTCCTGGAGTGGAGACCAGACCTCTCTTTTAGACTCCCTTGGGTGCCTGGCATGCAGTTAGGGGTACACTTGGGCTTGCCGGATGGAATAGAGGCTGTGGAACCTTATGTGCCTCAGGGGATCCTCTGGGTATAAAGGGGCAAAGGCGCCGGCCCTGGTTCGTTTAGAGGAGAACGCGGCCCCCTGCCAGGCAGCCCGGGTGGGTGTGGCCTTCGGTCCTGTCTGGCCCACTGCCTGCGGATGGTCCCCCAGTGGCCCGAGCAGCCCAGCCCCTCCTTGCCAGCAGGGCCTCGGCAACTCAGCCCTCATTGGCTGCACGTATCCCTGGAGACGAGGCAGGCTGCAGAATGTTTCCTCCCTCCCTGGCCCCTCCCCCACACTGCCATGAAGGATCTGTTCACCTCCCAGAAGCAAGCCTACTGGCAGGAGCACATCCGCAAGGAGACCGCCGCTCGGGTGGCCTGGAACCTCAACTATGGCCACAAGCACCCAAAGGAGGGAGCCTTGCCCAGGAAGCGGCCTCAGAAGGCCCCCTTCCAGTCAGCCTTGGGAGTGGGGCCATCGCAGGCCACCAGCTCCCCTGACAGCAAGGGGGTACCTGCTGGATGGCCAGAGACCAGGGAGCTCCAGGACCAGCTGTCCAGGGCTGTGGGTGTCCAGGGCCCTGCACCCAAAGTAGACAGAGGCTGGCAGGCCCAAAGAGCAACTCGGGGGCCTGCAGATCAGACCCGACCTGTGGGCTCAGGGATGAGGCAGGTCCCCCCCTGCACCCTGCAGCTGCTCTTCCAAGGCATCTCCCATGATGGCCAAGGCCGGGCCTCGTACCTCCGGGAGCGATATCGGCAGAAGCCGGAGGAGAAGTTTCTGTACCCGATAGTGTCATCCTGGGAGTACGGCTGGCACATGGGTAAGGGCCACCACCCTCTTGCCATTCCTGGCCTTGGCAGGCAGGCCCAGCCTTGCCCCTCATCACATTCCTCTGGCTCACTATGCTCTGAGCAGGGCTCCAGATTTTTCACACTCTGGTCTTTCTTCTGCCCTCCCTCTGCTGGCTAACTTTCAGATGTCATCTCCTCTGAGAAGCCTTCCAGGAGACCTCCAGGCAGATGAGCCCATCTTTATGCGCTCATAGCTTTCTGAGTTTGCGTAAGCACCATTGCCACTCCTTGAGTATCCGTCTAGCCTGGTGAGGTCTTGAGGTTCCAGGGCTTCTTAGTTAAGGTCATTAATCCCCTCCCAGCTCCCAGGTTGGGGCTGGCACTCAGGGACTGTGGGAGAAATGAATATGAACTAGGGAATGAGGATTTGATTTGTAATCAAGAAGTGTGAGTTCAAATTCTGGCTTCACGACTTTCGTGTGGTGTGAGCTCAAGCAAGAACCTTAACTTCTCTGGGCCTCAGTTTCCACATCCAAAAAATGGGGACAAACCAGTACTTCCCTTCCTTTGATACAGAGTTTTGGGGGAAATCTGGTAGGAGAACACCTTGAGCAGGAGCTAGCCCTCAGAAAGCTGCATGAGATGGGAAGGACACACATTCCTTCTGCATGTAATCCTGGTAGAATCTTGTTCAGAACAGCCAGTAGAGGGAGATGTGGAGCCATTGAAGCCCAGCTCTGCCCCAAAATGAGTCAGTGAACCAACAGGCATAGAGCTACACAGGTTGATATTATCAGACTGGATTTGAATTCTGGCTCATTCATTCAACAGATGTTTATTGAGCAACTCATATATGCTCCTCTTTTTGTCCGGGAGTGTCTGGCAGAGAGCAAGACAGACGTGGCGCCTCCCAGAGGGCCGGTGACAGACAGATGCAGTAGAGTCAGGCGGTGGTCTCCGCCACAGAATGGGGCTTTTCCATCTTTACTGTCACCTGGGAATCACCTGGGGATCTTGTTAAAATGTGGGTTGTGATCTTTCAGTGAATTTCAGGGATGGGGTGAGACTCTGCATTTCTAACCAGCTCCCTGCTGACTCTGATGTTATCAGTTTGGTCCATGGGTCACAATTGCTTTAAGAAGCGGTAAATCAGGAGACAGAAAGAGGCTAAGGGGCTGCTCTGGTAGTAAACTAGGTGGTCAGCGAAGGCCTGCTGGAACGGCTTGTTTGAGTAGAGTCCCAGGCCGAATTTCCTCCATCAGATTCTTCTGAGAAGGGCCTGACTCCCTGTCTACAAAGTGAGACAGGCATCACACAGGGCTTCCCCGTTCCTCCTCTTCTGCGGGGCCCACGGGTCCATGCCCACTGCCTCTGAAGCCACTGCCAAGCACAGGGTTGCCGACAGAGCAGACTAAAATACAAACTGCCCAGTTGCATTTGTGTTTCAGATAAGCAATAACTTTTAGGGTAAGTCCCAGGCACCCAAGTATGACATGGGACATACTTATCCTGAAAAAAGTATCCATGAAATTCAGATGTAATTGGACATCCTGCATTTTATCCAACAACCCAAGCGGAGCTGATTCTGAATGACCCCCTGGGTAGAAAGGCAGTACAGGTTCAGGATAAAGTTGTTAGTTTTCCCTCATAGTGTTCTGTTGAAGCCACAGTTGCTCCCAGAATCTCTGGAACATTCTGTCAGTTGTGTCTGACTTCATGCCCCTAAGCCAACTGGTTGATAGGCCAGAAAGGGAACAGATGGACAGACCTTCTGCTGACCACTTCTCCCCTCCCCAACAGTTACAGACTGGGAGCTGCGTCTTCCCAGTGGGTGTAAACAGCCACGGAACAAAGGGGTTGAAGGCACTGTCTGGGCCCCAGCTGGGTCAGCCCCAAGTGACTTTTACACATAGAAAGCACTCGTCTAGTGCCTGGCACACAGTAAATGCTCAAGAAGTGGTTANCAGTTACAGACTGGGAGCTGCGTCTTCCCAGTGGGTGTAAACAGCCACGGAACAAAGGGGTTGAAGGCACTGTCTGGGCCCCAGCTGGGTCAGCCCCAAGTGACTTTTACACATAGAAAGCACTCGTCTAGTGCCTGGCACACAGTAAATGCTCAAGAAGTGGTTATTGGTATTATTTTTTATTATTAATTCAACAGGCAGGATTTTTACAGCCAGTGGGCATTTGAGGAGCTAGTTCAGCCTTGGCCAGGACCCTGCAGGTGTTTGCTGTGGAGCACTGGAGTGGGAGGAGAGTCGCTGGACAAGGGGAGAAATGTGATGAGGGGGAAGTGAGCTTGGGGTATGGATGCTGCCAAAATAGTTAACTAGAGAACCCCAGTGCCACCCATCTGGGCAAATCCTGGTCATGGGGCCAAAGCAGGATGTTGAGTTTCCTATGCTTTGCCAGCCACACGGTTTAGTTAGTAGATTCTAAGAAGGAAGGGGAGGGGGGGCCTGAGATAGGGATCAGGGGCTACTAACTGCACAGGAGCATTTCACTGTCCAGCACCTGGAACTGCTGTGGCTGTATGCTGTGCTGGGCTAGAGCTGGGCTGGCAGGAGGCGTAGTGGCCCCGACTCCACCAGGCCCTTGTTGTATTCCAGGGGAAGCCATGAAGGACACCAGACCTCCAACTTATGCCAGGTTCCAGCCCATCACAAAGAGCTTTTACATCAAAAGTAACATCTTCCATGTTGCACGGCGAACAGACCAGCTGATGTGAATGAGCTGGGGGTTCAGAAGCTGCTCCTTCCTTTTCCCGTGGTCCATGTGGACCCTGCAGGGCAGAGCAGCTGCCAGCCCTACCCACCCACTCTCTGTTCTGTCCAGCCCTGCCTCCTCTGCCGAGCAGGGGAGGGGCACAGATCTACTCTAAGGTGGGATTCAGGGGGCCCCACCCGCTGCGACCTGTCTGCCCTCAGAGACCCTAGCTATTTGCAGAGTTCCCCACCCCCACCATCACCACTGCCAGCCAAGTCACTCCTGGGAGGGAAACAATGGAAAATGCAAGTGTTTCACCAGCAGTTCAGGGGCAGGGGAGGGGGTTCTTCCAGTTCTTAAGGTGCTTGGTGGAGCCCGGTATGGGGGGGGGGCGGTGCACCTCCCTGTCCTTTTTCTACATTCTGTTGAAGGGACCCGGAGCAGAACTGCTCAGTCCCAGTGGAGCCCTCGGTTTAGGGAGGAAGTCATTTCCATGTTTACTTTCTGCACACACCGCCCTTCCCTCAACCCACCCTGAGAACCTGCAAAGGTCAGGGGTTGCCTCACTGCTATAACAAACAGCCCTGAATCCCAGTTACTCCAACTTATTGACAAAATAAAGATATATTTCTTACAGCACAGTGCAATCTGAGGTTCAGCGGGTCACCCACCACAAGGTGATCTGGGGACCCAGGCTTCCCCCATCTATCTGGTGGCTCTGCCATCTCCGAGGGCCTCAGAGTCCTCGCCTGAATCCCCTATACCCAACTGGGGGATGAGGGAAGGCAAGCTGAAGGACCGGAGAGTACACGCCCACTCTTGACTATTCTGGCCTGGAGGTAACAAACACTGCCGCGTCCTATGAGTGAAAACAAATCACATGACTTGTCAAGAAGGCTGTGAGTGTTGTGTGACCAGGAGAACAGGAGAAAGGGTCCTCAAACTTGTAGCCCATCTCTGCCAGAGCCCGCCCAGTGGGCCCTGCGGCTGCTCTGGGGGTGTGTTTGCGTTCCGCTATTGCTGAGTATGGAGTCCACGGGTAGATTGGTAGTTGTTTCCCCGGAGTATTTGGACCTGCACCCTCTTCAAGCGAAGTTCCTAGAAAGACCACTAGATGGTGCTGTTGGACCACAAGGGTAGTTACCACGGTTGGCCCCTGGAAACCTCTTTTCCCTGCTTGCCTTCTGCCATCCATTTGTTGTGTGGCCTTGGACTGCAGTTTTCACACTTGTAAAAACACCAGGGGGTGGGCTTCCTAGGTGGCTCAATGGTAAAGAATNGATTCTTTGTGACCCCATGGACTATACAGTCCATGCAATTCTCCAGGATAGAATACTAGAGTGGGTAGCCTTTCCCTTCTCCAGGGGATCTTCCCAACCAAGGGATCAAACTCAGGTCTCCTGCATTGCAGGCAGATTCTTTACCAGCTGAGCCACCAGGGAAGCCCTCATATCACCTAGGAGCTTAAAAATGCAGGTTCTAGGGCCACCCCAGACCTACTGAGACAGACTCTGAGGGTGCTGGACCCGGGGGAATTGGCATGGTAACTGGTTGCCTAAGATTTCAAACCCTCTGGACAAAGCCAAAGCTGAATACATAGGACCAGGTTATACCCCACTCCCCCCAAAGTCACAGGAACTCTTTGTCCCAGCCAGGCAAAATGAACCAGAACAATAGGAGGATGTCTGGGGCTTGTTAAGTTGCAGCCAGTGAGAAGAAGCTGCACTTCGTCCCCTCTTGCTTGGCATAGTTTGCCCAGAATGGGAGCTGGCAGATGTCCATGGCCCCAGTAAGTTGCTCCAGTGCAGGGACAGAAAGATGTCTTATAGCCAAAGACGCTGCAGGGTGGCAAGACCAGGCCAGAGACATGGACAGACTCAGGTAGTGTCTGGCTCACTTCCCCTGCCTCCCCCTTCTGGCACAGAGTCTTCCCAGCCACGTTGCTGGCCTTTGGGACAAAGGGATGACCCTTTCCTCAGCAATGAGCTCATTTGTGAATTGCTTGCTTGACCATTTTGCACCTTGAAGACTGGAAGTTTTCCTGGGACTGTGAGCACTGCTCGTAAGGGGTCACGGAAGCTTTGTAGCCTTGCCACTGCCGGTTCCAGCAAGGCCTCTGAGGTTCATTGGATGTTTGGAGAAATCAGGGCATGTTTAAAGCAGAGCACTTTTGATTTTATTCTCTCAGCCCGATGTAACCATATCTCAAATATCAGGCTTACAGTCTCTCATTCTTATATCAAAAGTCACATCGCCCTCAATATAATTAGGAAAATCAGCAAAAAGTGGGACTATGCATATAGTATGCCAGGCTATATTTCTCAAGTTTACATACGGTGCTTATTTGTGCAGAGTCTCTCAGGTGGAATGCGTCAGCTGATAAGAGGGGCCCCTTCTGAGGCAGGAAATCAGAGATGGAGGTGTCCCTTGACATTGCCTCTTTCTTGGTACTGCTTACAGATTTAGTCCTGCTCATGTACTACTCAAAGAAACAATATAAGGGAAGACAAAGCAAAACAAACCAAAATGGTCACCGTGGATTTGGGTAAAATGGTGCCTTGCTGCTGCACTCCTCTGCAAGTCTCCAGCTGCGGAAAGATAGCAGGGTCCTCCAGCGCCTCCCAGCCTGCTGGGCCTTTGTCCCGCCAGGCACCCACAGAGCCCAAATAGTGGCCCTGGTGAACATACGATGTGGTGTACGTTAGGGTAGGAGTATGGCGTATGGCGGTTGCTGAGCCCAGAAGGAGGGAGAGCTTGGAGCATGCAGGGAAGGGGCAGTCTTGCTGGGCTACAGTCTATGGTGGGCAAAGGTAAGGCAGACACGAGAAACCAGGAAACAGAGACCTTCCTGGGCATCCAGACACCCCAGGCGCTCTCCACGCGGTGTCTGCAGCTCCTGAAGGGTTTTAAAATGGGGTAGCGCGATGGGGCTGGGCTGTGGTCAGATTGGAATTTCAGAGGATGACGCTGGTGATCGCTGGGCTCGCTGAGTCGGAGGACTGTTTGGAGGCAGGGAGACCAGTGGGAATGGCCTCACCCTGCATCCCTGCAAGATGTGATGGGGGCCTGACCTCACACGGGAGGGCCAGGCCCTAAAGCAGTTCATTGCCCCAATCATGGCGTACTGTTGGGGCCTTGGTGTTTTGGCCTTTGGGGTCATTTCCTGTGGAACAGGATGGTCAAGACAGAAAGCTGATGTTCCTCTTCGTGTGGCTTCTCAGCTGTTTGAGCAGTGACACCTGCTGGGTGTCACTTTCTAGACACCCCAGTTTCCTTTCTAGACATTCAGGGAGGTTTGGGCTCAAAAGGGAGAATAAAAGACACTCTTCCCAGTTTGGCTTAAGATGGAGTAGATTCAAGTTGAAAAATGGAAGTGTTTGGGCCAGTCTTGTTTCCTGAGCACAGGGAACAGTACACACACACCTGTTGGAGCTGCTTTATTTAGAGGCAAGAAATAGTTAATAAAAATGGCACCCTTGTATCTAGGCACGAGTGGCCTTTGTTTTCTTCTTTGAAGAGACAGATTTTTTGCTGTTGGTGAAGGCCCTCGAAGACTGAAGTTTAAATTCAACTGGAAAGTGGTCACTGACATCCAGGGCCTGTAGAGGAAAGGGAGATAGATTTGGGAATTAGGAGACACCTTGATTTTAGTGACGAATTCAAGCTGAGGGAGGCTGAGAATGAAATGCCCCAAGTCACCCGAAGGAACACACACTGGGAGCATCATCCCTGGACCAGTTCAGTCAGAAATTGAGGCAGGTCTTCAAGTCACGGAATCATAGGCCTTGAGACTCAAGGTCCAGTGGCCCAGGGTCAGGTCTCCGTTGGTGACCTAAACCATCGCTGGGTGACACCAACTCATCTTCCCAGGACAGTGGCACAGAAAGATGAGATGACAGCTGTACCTTCTTTTCAGACAATCTGTAAGCTTTCTGGAAGTCAAAGATGTGGCTTGATTGAGGAACAACAGAGTTGACAATCTCTTGTCCTCTAAGCACGATCCTGGAGAAGGAGAGGGAAAAGAATCCCATTAATCCACCCTGTTGTTATCTGAGATCAAACCAGGCTTCTTGCTTGACCTCTGGAATGACTGAACTGCTTGGCCCTTTCACGTGGAATTCAAAAGTCCAGCCCTGGTTTTAGCTTGTGCTGAAGCTCAGAATAGGCCACCCCCAAAATAGGCCACAATGGCATATAATTATTTTGAATTAAAATTACTTAAGAAACAGCTAATACCAGAGGAACACTCCTTTCATCTCCTTGAAAGCAGGAAATAAATCTCCCCTATGAAAGGTACACTCCCTGCATCTGGAGGTAGAAGAAAGGACAGGCACCCTTATCTCCAGAAACAGGGAATTCAGGCCAACACTTCTGTATAAACAAACTTTGTTACTTCTTTAACTGACTACCCCCAAGCCAACACTGTTTAAATTCTTCACTAATTGAGCACCCAAACCTGAGTTTTTTGTCCTCTCTATTCCTTCCAAATTTGTTGTCTAAAAATTATAAAAAAGCCTTCTGTTTTGACCACTGTAAAAAAAATTTAGTTTTATTGGAGTGCATTTGATTTCCAGTGTTGTGTTAATTTCAGGTATATAGCAAAATGATTCAGTTACACATATATTCATTCCTTTTTAGAGTCTTGTCTCATATAGGTTATCACAGAATATTGAGTAGAGTTCCCTGTACTGTACAGTAGTTCCTCATTGGTTATCTGTCTTATAGTAGTGTGTGTGTTCATTCCAAGCACTTGATTTATCCCTGTCTCCCACGTTTCCCCTTTGGTAACAATAAGTTTGTTTTAGAGATCTGTAAGTCTGTTTCTATTTTGTGAATACATTCATTTGTATCTTTATTTTTTTAATTCGATTCCACATGAGTGATGTCATATGATGTTTGTCTTTGTCTGGTTTACTTCACTTAATATGATCATCTCGAGGTCCGCCCATGTTGCTGTGAACGGCATTCTCTCACTGCGTACGGCTGAGTGATATTCCATTGTGTTCATATATACCACATCTTCTTCATGTGTTCCTCTGACGACGGACGTTGAGGTTGCTTCCTTGACTTGGCTCTTGTAAACAATGCTGCAATGAACACTGGGTGCATGGATCCTTTAGGATTATGGTTTTCTCTGGATATATGCCCAGGAATGGAATTGCTGGGTCATATGGTAGTTCTATCTGTAGTTCTTTAGGGAGCAACCAAACTGTTCTCCATGGTGGTTGTACCAATTTACATTCCCACCAACAGTGGAGGAGAGTTCCCTTTTCTCAATATGCTCTCCAACATTTATTATTTGTAGACTTTTTGATGATGGCCATTCTGACCCTTGTGAAATGATACTTCATTGTAGTTTTGGCTTGCATTTCTCTGATAATTAGTGAAGTTGAGCATCTTTTCATGTGCTTTTTGGCCATCTGTTTGTCTTCTTTGGAGAAATGTCTATTTAGATCTTCTGCCCATTTTTTGATTTGTTTTTTTGACATAGAGGTACATGAGCTATTTGTATATTTTGCAGACTAATCCCGTGTCAGTCACTTTGTTTGCAAATATTTTCTCCCGTTCTGAAGGATGTTTCATTTTGTTTTGTTTTAGGTTTTGTTTCTTTTGTTTTGTTTATGGTTTCCTTTGCTGTGCAAAAACTTTTACATTTAATTAGATTATATTTGCTTATTCTTGTTTTTATTTTCATTACTCTAGGAGGTGGGTCAAAAGAGATATTTCTGCAACTTGACCACTTCTTAGGTCCCATTTCTGTAAGACCTCTGTGTGTACAAATTAAGATTTGTTTCTTTTTCTCCTGTTAATCAGTATTGTGCCAACTTTATTGTCAGTCAGCCACAAGAACTCAAATGGGGTTGAAGGGGGTATTTCCCCCTCCCTGACAAAGACCCTCACCATAGCACCTGTGGTTGCAAAACAGGGTCATCCCTGCTATGGCCTGTGGGCACCAGGACAGTGTCCCATGTCCAAGCAGGAGCCCTGGCAGTGGATGAGATGTAGACATCTCCAGCAATGGCTGGAGTACTGAAAGATGTTTCCTTTGCAGTTATTTTCATTTTTCCTGATTCAATTATAGAAAAAGGTCCTGGCTTATCTTTAATATTTCCCTATGCTCCTATTTCATCTGACAGAGTATTCTGCTGACAAGAGAATGAAGGCATAATTTAACATTTTTTGGTTTTCATTGGGCTTACTTTTACAATTATTTTTGATTGGTGACAAGTAATGCTGTTTCCTTGCCTTCCGTTTTGTGAAATTTTCTCTTGAAATTAATTTTATTTCAGTAATAATGGAATAGATTCAAAGACTAATACAGAGAAAAAAAACTATAGTACTGTCGCTATGCAGTGCTGACAGAATAGGAAAGGAAAAGGAAAGTGAAGTTGCTCAGTCATGTCCGACTCTTTGCGACCCCATGGACTGTAGCCTACAGGCTCCTCTGTCCATGGGATTTTCCAGGCAATAGTACTGGAGTGGATTGCTATTGCTGCTGCTGCTGCTGCTAAGTCGCTTCAGTCGTGTCCGACTCTGTGCGACCCCATAGACGGAAGCCCACCAGGCTTCCCCCATCCCTGGGATTCTCCAGGCAAGAACACTGGAGTGGGTTGCCATTTCCTTCCCCAGTGCATGAAAGTGAAAAGTGAAAGTGAAGTCGCTCAGTCGTGTCCAACTCTTCGCGACCCCATGGAGGTTAAATGGAGTCCGATATACCTCAAACGTGGGGACGTGGTTAGGGTCTTCCTGGCCCTGACCAACTGGCTGAAGAGTGACAGTGTGGGTCGGCCTGCCCGCCCATGACTGTCCACTGAGCCTTCCCCAATTCCAGCCAGCTGACCTGGTTTCCCTTGTTGGTTACCAACACCACCTGGCTAATTTTGACTTTGTCTCCATAAGTAAACTCTTGGCATTCAGGCAGAGATTTCTTGAAGCCGTCCTTTCAGACCCAGAGTGTGAAGAACAGCATAGTTAGGGCTCCCCTATTTTGGACTTGTGTTAGTTTTGTGTATGGGCGAGTCAGGGGATCGCACTAAGCTTCCTGAGGCTGCTCTAGTGCCCAGCTGGCTCTGAGCATCTTGGCATGTCCATCAGCACACAGCGCATAGAACAAAGACTGCCACTGAGGCCCTTTCATCTTCTCCCTTTATGCCTCTTTACAAACCATAAGAGATATATACTGTTACGGAAAACACAGAAAATTCAGAGCACCAAAACAAAGAAGTAATGTTTAAGAAATCATGTAATCCTGTCATCCTTTGGCATAAGTGTGTAAAACTGGAGGTCCTTCTGGGACTTCCTTGTGGTGCACTGGCTAAGACTTCATGATCCCAATTCAGGGGGCCTGGGTTCAATCCCTGGTCAGAGAACTAGATCCCACGTACCGCAACTGAGTTTGCATGTGACACACACACACACACACACACAAAATCCCACATGCTACAGTGAAGATTGAAGATCCTGTGTATTGCAGCTAAGATCCAGGGCAGCCAAATAAATAAATAAATGAAAATAAATGTTGAAAAAAATACAATTAAAAAAAAAACATTTGGGAGCCCTTTAGTAAACATCTTTTTTGACCTGCTCCTCCACCCCATCTAATCTATCTTTTCCTGGGATGCACTGTTCTTCTGCGGCATTGGTTTCAGTCACCTCCCTTTCCTCTGCCAGGGAAGAGAAATGGGACCACTGAAGGGACTTAACCTGCCAAGGTCACACAGCTGGCATATGCAAGTGGGCGAGGGAGCAAGCGATCCTTTTCAACCAGCTTTGAGGTTGCCTCTCATAATAGGATGAAGGGGGCAGTACCCAGGCCGCTCAGTCTCGTGTGACTCCCCACCTTGGTTCTGCTTTTCCCAGGGCCAGGGCTGTTTCCATTTAGGGAAGCTGGAATGATGAAGTCTGCAGAAGGCACACTAGCCCTCAAAGCTCTTAGAGGTACAAAGGAGGTCATGGGATGAAAATGAAAGCCAGAACTTAAAACTAGAGAAGTGAGAACTGTCCTCTGGGCCATATCATGCTTCCTTGGTGGCTTGCTGAGCCCTGGGAATTAGCAACCACTCTGAGGACCAGGACTCCTCGGGACTTCCCCACCCATGGTTTCTGGTGTCGATGGGCCAGTCATGAATGTCCCCACACTTCAGGTCCTTCCTCACTTTCTAACTTAAGGAGCAAAATTGAAAGCTGATTGAAAATCTCCAAGGACAGTTTATAAATACTAGAGAATGCTATTATTTAGATGTATATATTTGCATTTAGAATGGTAAAGGATTGCAGATCCACCTGCAATACGGGAGACCTGGGTTCAATCCCTGGGTCAGGGAGATCCCCTTGGAGGAGGGGGATGGCATCCCACTCCAGTATTCTTGCCTGGAGAATCCCATGGACAAAGGAACCTGGCGAGCTACAGTCCATAGAGTTGCACAGTCAAACACAACTAAGCAACAAAGCACAGGACAGCACAGGAATTCCCTGGCAGTCCAGTGGTTAGGACTCAGCGCTTTTACTGCTGTGGCCCAGGTTCAATCCCTGGCCAGGGAACTTAGATCCTGCAAGCAGCACAGTGCAGCCCATCCACCCCTGCCCCACCCCTAGTGTATGGTAAAGCATTAGAAGTATAAATTGTCTTGCAGTAACTACTCTCATTTTTAGACTTTTATCCTGAGGAAATCATAAATACAAAATGCATATCTATATCTATCTATCTATATATATATATAGGGGGTTCATTACAGCTTTGCTTTTAAGAGCAAACCCTTAGTAATGACCTAATATGCCCAGTGACAGAGAATTGAGTGAATAAATTGCAGTATGACTTCGTGATATAGTACTTAGCAGCCAGTGAATATATTGAGCACTTGACCATATTCCAGATACTGTGTTAGAAGATTTATAAGATTTATACCTTTTCCTTTGTTTAAACCTCATGTTTAATATAATCTCTGTTTTACCAGTAAGGGAACAAAGACACAAAGAGCTTAGCTCTCTTGATCCCTGACTTACTAAGTGGTAGAAACAGAATTTGAATCCAGGCCCGTCCAACAGGAAAGCCCGCTCTTGCCACTGCTAAGTTATGTGTTTAAGGCTACCATATGTGGCCATTCAGTTTGCATGCTTCACAAAGTACCCAGTGAGGGGCCTAAAGTCAGAGCAGCTTGGCTCTCCAAGCAGGAGCTTCATCTGCCCGGGAGGAGCCACCTTTCCCAGCGCGCAGCTAGCACTGTGTGGGCTCAGGGTGGTCTGGCAGATGCCTCCTACCTGTCATAGGCACAGTTTGTGCTCTTCCTGACCGTGCTGTCCTCTTGGTCCCCGATCAGCCAAACGAACTTGGGGTCCGTCCTCAGGCGGATGTCCTTCCAGGCCTTCTTGGGGACGTAGCTGCAGCCGGCATTGAAGTCACCCATGAAAATGAAATTCTGAAAGACAGGATTTGTAACTGTCTCCTATAGACAGGCATTGTTGTCTAACACTTTGATGCAGAAGTGGTAGCAGGGACTCCACCTTGCACACCCAGTAAATGATGAGTTCAGTTACCAGCTAAATGTGTCCCCTCAGACTCATATGTTCTAACCTCCAGTATCTCAGACTGTATTTGCAAATGACCTTTAAAGAGTAAATACAGATAAAATGAGGTTACATATAGGGTGGGCCTACTCTGATACGACTTGTGTCCTTATGAAAAAAGATTAAGACGTAGACACAGAGGGAAGACCAAGGAGAAAGCCAAACCCTGCTGCCACTCTGGTCTTGAACATCCAGCCTCCAGAACTGTGAGGACAGAAATTTTTGCTGTTTAAGCCACTCAGTGTTTGGGACTTTGTTATGGCAGCCCAAGCAGACTAATATAGATAGGGTCTTAATTTTTTTTGTTTTTTAAAAGAAGAGGCCATAGTTTAAAACTGAGCCACAGTTCTGATGAGTATTGGACGGGTGAGTATGACAAGGAAGGATGTTCTTAGTGGGAAGAAGGATATTTGTTGTAGCTGCTCCCTCCTGTTCTTAATCGCCGAGTCACTCCAATTTGGAGTACAGATTAAAGATGAAAGAACACAGCTCAGTTCCTCCCTCACATCTTTGCTCTCTGTAGGTATAAACATCTGAATGAACCTGTGCCTTTTGTTTCCAAGAAAGGAAAAGTGAACTCAGGTGGTATATTTGGCACTGCTCTTTCCTCTCTCATTTTGAACCTGGGAACTTAACTCTTTGTGGGAATTTTGCCTGTTGAGAAAGTGAGAAGAGGCTTACAGGGAGGGGCTGATAGAATGAGTTGTCCCCCTCTGCCCTAACGCCACCATCAAAATCTTCTGTCTTGGAAGTGATTTCTCCTGTAGGGCTTTTGAAACAGAATTTTAGTATTCTTATGAGAGGAAACAGATTTCCTTGTTAGTGCTATTGTTTGGTGCTGTTGCTGACCTGAGTTTTCTTCAAAAACATTTTTCTTTGACCTTGGGGTATCATGGTTTTCCCTGAAACTGGTAGGTGCAGTTGAGGACAGGATGTCATCCTTAACTGGAGTGTCAGGCAGCTTCTATTTATGAAGACATGATTTCCTGAGCGCTTCCTGTGTGCCAGGCCAAACATTAAGTGTTTTATAAAGTTTATTTTAAATCTCACAATAAGCACTAAGAGGTAGAAGGGACCTTTGTCCCCTGTGGAAAGAGGAGAGGATATAGTGACCTGCTGTAGGCTACTCGACTTGGAAGTTCAAGTGGTGAAGTTAAAGACTGAACCCAAATCAGCCTCCCTGAAAGCCCCTCCCTCGCTCAGCACAAGAGTTTCCCCTCCAGGTCACTTTTGTACCACTGAGGCCTCCCCTGTCCCTGGCATTTAACAGATGCTCAATAAGTTCTTGCCAAATGAGTGAATGGAATTTATAATTTAGAAACAAGTGAGTGTTTCTCGTACCCTGCCTTTTACAAATCAGCAGTGAAACACACCCCTGCATGCACCATGCCCCAGCTCTGTGTCCACACTTTACTGGGCTGATTTTGCACTTTGAGCGGCAGAACTGAGGTGGAGGGATTGTGTCACTGGAGTCACATCTTAAAAGGAGAAAGAAGAATGAGGAAGAGCCCTCTGGATCGCTTCCATATGTGCCACACACTTTCATACACCTCACAGCGTCTGGGGGTGGAGGGTGGGGTGCCACTGCTGTTTTCCAGATGAGGAAATAATTGAGGCCAAGAGGGGTGGTGGACCTGTCGTTATTCCCCTTCTGTGAAAGCACCCCCGGTTTCTTTGAGAAACCATCTTCCTCCTCTACCTTGGTCCGTGAAATTGGGGTGGAACTGACACAGACTTAACCAATCAGAGCGTCTCAACCACCTGATCCGTGATTGGTTCAGGGGTGAACATGTGATCCAGACTTAGTCAATGAGACTCCATCCCAGTGTATTTGTTCCATGGTGGGACAGAAAATTTGTCAGTTGCTTTAGAAACTGCTGGTGACTCTCTTGCCGTCATATGGCTGGAGACAGCCTGAAAATGGAGCCCACCAGGGGAATGGGAGGCTAAGAGATGGAGAGTGGAGAGAGACAAGACAAGCCCTGATTGCCTTGTCCAACTCTGCCTTGAACCAGTGAATTGCTCTTTCTTTTCATGAGCCATTTTGGGATTCTGTCACTTGTAACTGAAAGATTTCTGACATCTCTTTGTCTCACTGTTCTCAGTTGTGAAGTTGGAGTGATCGTTACCTCATCTGGCTATTGGGAGGATTAAGTAAACTTATCCATGTCTAGCCTTAGCATAGTGCCTGGCACCAGCTATTCATTTGCTCAGTGAATGTTGGCAGCCATTATTAATGGAGCAGGGTGTGAATTTCCCAAGACCCACAGGGAACGTACCCAGGCACATTTAGCAGGAAGATATTTTGGGCTGAGAAAAGGCCTAAAATGACTCTCTCAAGTGGTGGTCGTCTGCACAGACCCTGCCTCCTTGCCCTCCCTCAGAACTGCTCATCCCCTCTCAGGAACCAGATTCTGCCCCTGCTAGATGGGAGTTCAGCAGACATAGAGGGTCATCACCTCTGCATTCCAGCGACGTTTCACATCGGTGTAGACATCAGCCAGCTCATCAATCTCTCTAACGGATGTCTCAGGGGTGGTGTGCAGGGGGACAATCACGAAGTCCTTGACAGCTGAGGAACAGGAAAGAGGCAGAAGTCACACATTTCCTCTGTCAAGATTCCATGAACACTGCTTCAGGGAAACAGGCTGTCCCCCCAAAAGGCACGGACCGTGTCACCTAGGGCCCCCCGTTTCCAGAAGGTCCAGTGGTCGCGATTTAAATAACCTTATGGTCATTAGGCTGCCGTTTTCAGCACACCAAAGCCTTTTTTCTCCCAGTTGCCTTTCCTGACTAAGAAAAAGCTGGTAGACAGTGTTCCTCACTGGCATTGTGGGTGTTTTTATTTTCTCATTAAAAAAAAAAAAAATGCTTTGTATTTTCTGTTTTTTAAAAAACATTAAGCCTGTTTGACTTTATACTAAGGAAAAAAAACTTTTTCTAAATAAAAAAAATTAAAGAGATTTCCGTTTATACTCCTTTTGTAATTAGAAGGGGTCCGGGGGAAGCCTGAACAATTTTATTTAAAAAGCAGAGTGACCCTTTGTGGGCCTACCCAGCAGGAGGGGCTGAGGGAGCCTGGGTGAGAGGAGGTGGGTGTCTTTCTGAACGCCGCCTCCTCAGGCTCTCCCTTGGTCTGCACCTGAGTGCCCTCTCTTCTCAGGAGCTGGGGTCTATCAGGCAGTCACTGCTCAAGTCCCACAGGGGGATGTCCATGAAACCAGCAGCCTGCCTCCAAGACCTGCCCTGCTTCAGCAGCCTCTCTCTCTGCTCCGCCCTCCTCCTTCCTACTCCCCGGCCTCTTTTTGGGCCCATGAACATCCCAGCTCCTTTCCTGCTTCTGAGCTTGGGTGCTCACTGTGCCCTGCCGCCAGGATGCCTTTCCACCAACAATCTGTGACTGGCTTCTTCTGGTCAGAGCCATTGTTACCTCCGGGGAGGCGTCCCCCAGTGGCCCCTTACCCTGCTATTCAGTAAACCCTGCTTACTGCCTTCATGCTCTGAAATTACCTGCTTGGCTTCTTAGTTTGGCCCACTGGAACCTAAGCTCTCTGAGGGCAGGCTTATCTTCTTGTTCACCCTCTTGGTTCCAGAACCTAGCACCATGCCTGGCACGTTGGAAGTGCTCAGAAATGTTTGTTGATTGAACTCATGAATGAATGATTGAGAGAATAAATGAAGGAAGAAAAGATAGATAAATGGCAAACTCATTCCTCTTTAATCCCAAAAGGAGGGGACATAGAGACATTTCCTTGTTCAGATGGAGAGAAAACTCCAAACATGGCAGAGCTGTGGTGCCATCCCAGCAGGGGTGGGTGTCGTGGGGGGAGGGTAGTAGGGAAGGGTGGAGGCTCCAGACAAACAGGTCTGCTCAGCAGTTCACGAAGGTTGAGCACTCTCTTAAAGAAGAAAGAATCGTTTGGTGGGAAGGGCCTCTCCTAACACTGCCAAGTCAGCTGAATGTGAATCATGTGTGTGACAAAAACGATTATTGAATGTCCTTTCTGAAAGGCATTTGTTTCCTACTGAAAATCTCCTGCTGTTCTTCCATGTTTGCTTTCCCGAAATACTCTGTTTTGAGTTATTAACCCTGTGCAGAAATAGTTAACTTCATAGTTCAAGATGTTAATATTTGTGTGATACAGATACAGGTGTTTATACGTACAGCTCTGACTAGTTATCTGTCTCCCCTGCTGCACAAGGACAGGGGCCTTTTCTGTCTTGTCCAGTACCCACGTAGTGGGTATTGAAAAAAAGATCTGGTTCTCTGTAGTCCCAGTCTACAAAGTAATTCTTGACTTTCTGTTGAGTATTGCATGGTGGTTAAAAGTGTGGGCTCCTGAGATGGCAGTTTATGTTACATCCCTGGCTTGTCCACTTCAATAACTGCTGGATGACCTTGGATGTGTGACTCCATCTATTTGAACTTTAATTTCCTCTGTCGTAAAGCAGAGACAATCCTAGTTGCCATCTTGTTGGGTGTTGCAAAGATGATAGGAACCTGGTGTTCATCACGGATACATAGTTGTTGGTGACTAATACAAGTACTATTGTTATCAGAGATCAGGGTGCAATATTTTAGATTTTCTCTCCGCCCCCAGTCTGTGGGGGAGATTGCTCTGTGATTCCTGGAGGGGCAGTATGGCTCCAGGCTGGGAGATCATCTTTGTTGGCCAGTGTTCAGATTTTTCAAATGAAGGAGCAGCTGTCCTTGATTGGGACTGGGGGATTTTTCTAAATAATTGCCATCAACCTAAACGCTCCAAAGGTTACTCTTACCAGGTAAGAGTAAGGTTATTATTGATTCCAGAAAGTGGCTTCTAGGACAAGGAAGTCTTGAGCAGTGGCATTCCAAGCAGCCAGCCTGGTGTCATCAAACTATACCGCGTCCTCTGCATTCAAGTGTTACGAGCCCCTAATGGTCACCTCAAGCGAAATGCCTCCCTAAAGATGCTGCATAAACCCTGGGATCACAGCTCACAACTCAGGGCTGCTGCCCATTCATGGGCTCGCTGGGGAAGTGAGGGGTGAGAGGGGCCTGTGTGTCTCACCGGTGTAGGGTGACTGGAACCAGACCACAAAGGGTTCCCTGGAAAACACATCTGCGTCTCCAGCCTGATAGTCATGGTAGAGGTAGCTCTGTTTTACAGACACTAGCTTTTCTCTGGAAGAAAAAAGAAAAAAAGACAGTCCTCCTAGATGAGTTGGCTTTCTTCTTACTTCTTTGAAGAAGCAGAGACGAAAGTTCCCACAGCTTTATTGGCCTCCCCTGCAGAGTTGAGTGCCGGAAGGGATCTTTTACCTGAGGACAAGGCTCAGTCAGTCTCCTCAAGGGCCAGAGCCTTTGGGGAACTGAATATCTGGGGAGCTCAAAACTTAAAGGTCAGACTCAGCAGAAATCATTAGTAGGAAGAAAATGAGAATGTGATGTCCCAGAGCAGCCATGCTGGGCAATTCATGTTTCCATCCCCTGCCAGGACTTGACCACGCTGCTGCTGCTGCTGCTAAGTCACTTCAGTCGTGTCTGACTCTGTGTGACCCCATAGACGGCAGCCCACAAAGCTCCCCCGTCCCTGGGATTCTCCAGGCAAGAGCACTGGAGTGGGTTGCCATTTCCTTCTCCAATGCATGAAAGTGAAAAGTGAAAGGGAAGTCGCTCAATCGTGTCTGACTCTGTGCGACCCTATGGACTGCAGCCCACCAGGCTCCTCTGTCCATGGGATTTTCCAGGCAATAGTACTGGAGTGGGGTGCCATCACCTTCTCCGGACTTGACCATAAGGGATAAAGAACTCTTGACTTTCCTGACCAGGTCACCAAGTCATCTAGCAAATTAGTTTTGAGGAGTTAATATTAGCCTTTTCATCAGCCCCACTTTTAACAGTTCAGTAAGTTGATCAATATTGAGAGCTGGTTTGACATCTAAATTTGGTTTTGAGGAAAATATTTTTATTCCATTCACGGTCACATTGATAAGTAAACCATGTTCTGGGAAGCATAATTTATACTTACTTATAGAGAAAGGCATACTGTTCTTTATATGTGTTTCTTCCAAGGCGAGCGCTAATCACATAGTTGTATGTTATGTTTCTTCTTGAATTTCTGGAAAACAAAAAGATTTTACATTGCATCTTAAAGAACAAACATTTCTCTCTGCCTAGGTTCCTCTCCCTCCAGTCGGCTTCCATATGCCCAGTGGCATCACGTAGAAGGGCTTCTGTTCATTATAACTTTTGAGTCTCGTAAGAAGGGCCCCCACTACTGGGAATGTGACATCTCCCATTATTTCTTGTCCTGATAAGAGGAGTACTATTGTTACTCCATTTTTATAGTTTGCAAGTACAGAGCTGAGATTTGAATCGAGACTCTACTCACCCCCAAATCCACCTGCTTTGTCCTGTACCTGTCTTCAGGTACAGGACATCACTGAGACCATAGAAGATTCAGGCCACAGTCAGCCCNTAGTCAAATTCAGACTTTGTAAAATACTCAAATCATACAGAGGTTTATGTCCATGGGGTATATGTCCACGGGGTTGCAAAGAGCCAGACACAACTGAGTGACTGAACTGAACTGAACTGACAGAGGTATATAAAATAAAAAGCAAATGTTTCCCATTTCTTCACATCCCCCTTCCAAGTGGTCCTCCAGTCATACCCACTACGCCCCAGAAGTAACCACTCTTAACAGCTGAGCACATCCTTCCTGTCTTTCTTTTATGCCCATGCAAACTCAGCCACACCCTTATTCATGTATGACGTAGTGCGATTACTAAAATGGGCTCTTCTACGTATAGTTCTGAACTTGCTTTTTGCCATGTATTGTAGCCATCTTTCCACGCTGGAATATTTAGCTCTAAGCTACTCTGTAGTAACCATGACTTTTAATTGCAATGTAGTATTCCAGCCCGTGGGCATATCATGTTTTCATATTTGCACTCAATCTTTTCTTTGTAACAGTGCTTCAGCTCAGCTTCTAGTCTGTTTCGTTTCTCTCAGTCCTGATTCCTCACCCATTTCCCTCTTTTGTTTTATCATATTAAAACTAGCTGGTTGAAAATTCTCAGGACCACAGTCAAGAAAATTGAAAGCCTGGGCAGTGTTGGCCATGTGACCTGGTGGTCTGGGCCAGTGCTGGTCCTCACACTAGTTTCAGTTCCCAGGGGATTTTCAGATGTCTTTGCACGTCGCTTTGAGCCAGCAGAGGGTTCAGGGGCCCCATCTTTACCCATTTAGCTTCTCCATCAGCGTGGGACAGATCCTGTTGTTGCTGTCCTTGATTTCCATCAGGAGTATGATATCACAGCGTTTGATGACCTGCAGAGAGAGAATTCCCCAGGGGTGTGAGGCCATTTACTACAAATAATGAAGCCTTTTATTGGGCACTTACTCTCTCTTTTTTTCATTGTAGCTGATTTACAGTGTGGTGTTAATTTCTGCTGTGCAGCACTGTCAGTTATTCATGTGAAAGCGAAGGTGAAAGTTTTAGTCGCTCAGTCGTGTACCACTCTTTGCTACCCCATGGGCTGCAGCCCAGCAGGTTCCTCTATCCATGAAATTCTCTAGGCAAGAATGCTGGAGTGGGTTGCCATTCCCTTCTCCAGGAGAGCAAACCCTGGCATCAAACCCGGGTCTCCTACACTGCAGGCAGATTCTTTACCATCTGAGCCACCAACAATGTCGGAAGGTTTCCTTTCCTCCACATCCTTTCTAGCATTTGCTATTTGTTGACCTTTTAATGACGGCCGTTCTGACTAGAGTGACTGTAGTTTTGATTTGCATTTCTCTAATAATTAGCAACATGGACGTATTTTCATGTGTCCATTGGCCATCTGTACGTCTTCTTTAGAGAAATATCTGTTTAGATTGCCCATTTTTCAATTAGATCGATTGTTTTATTATTTGCGGGGTACTTACTATGTTTTAAATATCAGATTGGGTGCTTTTATCCTCTGAAATAAATGATGGACTCCCTGAGCATGGTAGGCTACAGTCCATGGGGTTGCAAAGAGTCAGACACGACTGAGCGACTTCACTCACTCACTGGTACTACTAATAGGTAAATACTATTCTGATATATATTGTAAAGACAAAGAGCCTGAGGTTCTTTCTGGGAAAGCTGAGATACTATCCAGAATCACCCAGCTAGAAAGTGGCTGAGCCAGAATGTGAACCTAGGCAACCAGAATCCAGACCAAAAGCACATGACCCCTGTAAGTCCTGCAAGTTGGCTTTGTTTAAATAATTACAATAATGATAATAAATATATCTATTAAGGCCTTAGTAAATAAAAAATGCCAGGATGGATACTGCAGAAATAAAGAAGTACAATGATAATAATTGTAAGAATTAACATTTATTGTGAGTCTACTTAGAGCCTCACTGGCCCTGAGACAGCTATGATTTTGAACTCGTTAAGCATAGGAGGAAACCAAGCTCAGAGTGACTGAGTGACTAAAGTCATGAAGCCAGTATAGGTGACNCAGAATCACCCAGCTAGAAAGTGGCTGAGCCAGAATGTGAACCTAGGCAACCAGAATCCAGACCAAAAGCGCATGACCCCTGTAAGTCCTGCAAGTTGGCTTTGTTTAAATAATTACAATAATAATAATAAATATATCTATTAAGGCCTTAGTAAATAAAAAATGCCAGGCTGGATACTGCAGAAATAAAGAAGTACAATTATAATAATTGTAAGAATTAACATTTATTATGAGTCTACTTAGAGCCTCACTGGCCCTGAGACAGCTATGATTTTGAACTTGTTAAGCATAGGAGGAAACCAAGCTCAGAGTGACTGAGTGACTAAAGTCATGAAGCCAGTATAGGTGACAANTAACATTTATTGTGAGTCTACTTAGAGCAGCACTGGCCCTGAGACAGCTATGATTTTGAACTCGTTAAGCATAGGAGGAAACCAAGCTCAGAGTGACTGAGTGACTAAAGTCATGAAGCCAGTATAGGTGACAAGAGTAAGATGTGAAATCAGGTTCACATGACTGCAAAGCCCACCATGCTGTGCTGTTAAAATACAGCCCCTCCCTCAAAGACTCATTATCAGTGAAAAAGACAAATGGAAAGAACTAGCTACAGTGAGAGACCAAAGACAGTTGTGCTAAATAAAAGTCAGGCCTATGAGAGTGTCGAGGAATAATTAGCTACATCTGCCCAGAGGATCAAGGAAGGCTCCACGGAGGATACTTTTGAACAAGCCCTGAGAGGCAAGAAATAATTCAGTGTGGGGAGTTTCCTAGTGGTCTAGTGGTTAGAACTCTGTGCTTCCTCTGCAGAGGTCACAGGTTCGACCCCTTGTCAGGGAACTAAGATCCCAAATGCCTGCCATAGATAGTGGCTAAAAAAAGAACAAAAGAACTCAGTGGGTGAAGAATACAGGAGGGTCCCCTTCAGAATGAGCAGTAAGCTGAGGATCAGGGTGTCAACACCCATTGGAGGCCACTAGGACCTTCCTTTGTCTGGAATTCTAGTGGGCTGGAATTTGGTGGTCAAGGACAGAACATCCTCAGTGTTCATTTTGTCTTTTCACATCACTTCCAGAAACATGGAGCAGGGGGATTATGCCAATGGTCCTATTTCCAGAGCACATATATATTCTAGTTTCCTCTCTAAAAAGGGCAGAGCAGAGAGGGCCACCGACACTGGCCTGGTGCCATTAAGAAGTGCCAGGGGCTGAAGATATACCAGGGTAGTGACAGAGGAGTAAGACTGTGTCAGAGTTTGCATCCTTCCACCAGCAGGCTTGCGTATCATGGCGTCAGACTTGTAGGGTTCACCAAGGAGAGCTGGGTGCTGCTCTCCCAGCCAGCCTCCTGGTTTAGTCACTTAACGACTGTCAGATCTTTCTGGAAAGCACTTTAGAATATGCATGTGAAAAGTGAAAGGAAATGTTAGTCACTCAGTTGTGTCTGACTCTGCGACCCCATGGACTGTAGCCCTGCAGGCTCTTCTGTCCATGGAACTTTCCAGGCAAGAGTACTGGAGTGGGTAGAAGATCTCGTCTTCAGGAGATTTTCCCAACCTAGGGATCTAACCTGCGTCTCCTGCACTGTGGGCAGATTCTTTACCATCTGAGCCATCAGGGAAGTGCTTTAATACTTGGATCTAGTTTTCTCACTGTGAGGAGTGTCTTCCACTGTAAAAGAGTTTCTTCTACTACTCTGCATCTCAGCTTCCTTATCTGTAAGTTGGCATAATAATAGTCTTTCCCTCACAGGATTGTTGGAGGACAAATGAACACTTAGAACAGGGCCAGCCATGTAGGAGGCAAACAACAAAATGCTGTTATTATTACTTTATGGGATTTCCCAGGCAAGAATACTGTAGTGAGTTGCCATTTCCTTCTCTTGGGGATCTTCCTGACCCAGGAATTGAACCCACATCTGCTTCTTGGCAGATGGATTCTTTACTACTGAGCCACCCGGGGAAGCCCTTATTATGCAGATCAAAGAGGAAGATGTATTGCAACAGAAAAACTGGAAATATCCTAAGCATCCTCAGATAGAGAGGCATTGAATGAAACACGTTGGAAACGCAGCATAAGGCATTAAAAGTTGTGTTTTACAAGAATATTAACAACGTATGAAATACTTCTTATAGAAAAGCAGAATAGGGTATCTCCATGCCGCAAAACAGATGCATGTTTATGTATTATTTTTAGATAGAAAAACATCCACAACAAAGTTACCCAAGTGCCAACAACTGTTACCTTCAAGTGATAGGATACTTCTTTCTGTGTTTCTAGATTTTCAAAATAGTCCATTTTGACTGCTTTTAGTTAATTTGTAAAATATGTTTATAATTTTAAAAATTACCATCCTAATTAAAAAATAATTAAGATGTTATTTTACAAAAAAAAACTGATGGGGAAGAAATTGTAGGTGAGGAGGTGATAGTGTTTGCGAAGACATGACAGATGTGATCATGGCTTGCTTAAGTTAAATAAGTTGTCTTAATATAAAATGCCTAATACAGTGCCTGGCGCAGAGTGGGCCTAGCAAAGGCCCTGTCAGTGTGAGCTCTTACCGTGGACTCATTACATTTCCACAGTAACCCTGCGCTGCCGGGCAGGTTGTGTGAGGACCATCTTACTGAAAGGCGCTGAGGGGACCCCTGTGCTCCCACCAGAACGTGGTGTCTCTGGGGTTTTCTAAGGTAATAAAACCCAGAGTCTTGGGAAGGGTTTCAGCCCCAGCATCAAACATAAATTAACCTATGGGATAAAGTGGAGAAGGCAATGACATCCCACTCTACCGTTCTTGCCTGGAGAATCCCAGGGACGGAGGAGCCTGGTGGGCTGCTGTCTACGGGGTCGCACAGAGTCAGACACGACTGAAGCAACTTAGCAGCAACAGCAGCAGCAGCATAGGATAAAGAAAATCAACTGACACTACAATGTGAACAGAGTCTCAAGACGTTGATCAGATTACCCAAGGGAAGTCTTAGCTAAGTGGGGAGAAAGATTAGACTTGGGAGGTGGAAAAAGGTTGATGGCTGGAGGGGGAGAGAAGGAAAAAGAAAGGGAGAGGAGTGGAGGGGGTAGGAGAGAGTGCACAAGCTTCCTTCACCCTAGGGGCTAACTTCAGTTAAACAACTCTTGAGTCTCTTAAAAGTCCGAAAACTTTAGAGAAAGCGTGAGGGTATCCAGCAGTCCTTCTAACAGGAAAATGGGCTCACCTTCACAATGACATCCATGGCATTACAGTTTGCCTTCTTGGATTCCCCAAAGGACCTCACATTGAAGGAGCAGATCTTGAGGGCCAGGGAGCTGTGGGTGGAGAGGAGGAGAAGCAGCAGGCAGGCCAGCGGCAGAGGCATTGTGGCTCCTCTGACTTCAGGGCTCGGAGAGAGGGTAGCAGTGTCTGGAGAGCGGGCTCTGGGCCACCTGCCCAGACTCTGCTGACTTGTAAAGCTTGCTGATAGCAAGAATTACTGGACTCCTTGTTGCTGCTTTCACTTCTCTGAGGAACTGAAGATCATGGGTTTTATTCCCCAAGGGAATGAAGGAAATGAGCTAGTTTTTAGGATCCCCTGTTTTTGTCACTCGGATGAGGAAACTGGTCCGCTTAATCTAGGCATCAGTCTCTGCAGTCACTCTTAACCCAGCAGGAAGCCAGCCCTGACATCTGGTCATTTCTGCTGTGATCACATACGATATGCCTTCTCCTGGAGACTGATGAACTCGGAAATGGTCCACCCCAGAGAGCACCTGGGGTGTGGAGCCTTCTGTGTGTGGGTGGGAGGACAAGGAGGCAGAGGACAGTGGGGAATTCTGCCAGGTTTGGGGATTTGGCAGTTAGCTGTCCCTGGACACACCCAGATTCCAGCTTGCCAACAACTCTGATGGGCGTAATTAAAGCCAAGTCTGGTTTGAATAACATAATTTTTAAGGCAAGTTTTGCTATATACAGTTTAACACACCAAATACTAGCAGTGTATTGCCGGAAAAGCAGTTGCAGGTCTGCTGGGATGGGTTAGTCTTTGGACTGAAAGGACAGAGTTAAGCCTTTGGGGAGGTCCATGATTCGATCTGATGTGATTTAATGTTTGTGAGAGTTGTGTGGCCCCGTGAAAGGAAGGTTTTGCAAGAACTATAGGATTTCAGTCCAAGTAAAATGGCTCTTGGGGCTTCCCTGGTGTCTTCCCACCGGTAAAGACTCTGCCTGCCGTGCAAGAGATGTGGGTTGGATCCCTGGGTCAAGAAGATCCCCTGGAGAAGGAAAAGGCAACCCACTCCAGTAATTTTGCCTGGGAAAATCCATGGACAGAGGAGTCTGGCAGGCTACAATCCATGGGGTTGCAGACTTGGACCTGACTTAGCAACTAAACAACAGCAACAAAATGGCTTTTAGAGATTTGGGCAGGAAGATGAGAAGATCTGAAAAGCAAAAAAGCACAAAATCCAGTCAATTTATAAACCCAGGTAGGATTTGCAGACCTTGTCATGGAAAAGTCTTCTGTGAAGAGAGGAAGTAATAAATTGAAGGCAGTGTTGGGATCTCCAGACCACTCCCTCTTGAAGTGATGGGCGTGTGGTCATAGTCGCAGGGAAGAGCGTGCGAGTATCGCCAACATGCATCCAGTCAGCATCCTGGCCAAATCACTAGCCAAGCACACCCAGGCGTTCTAAGGAGATAATCCCAGAGTGTTGAATACATGGAAGGAAATAATGACTTCCTGAACTGGTGGGGATGTTAATCTCCCCGTTGGCCACAGTCCAGACCTTAAGCCTGGTTGAATCTCTGGTGAAAAGCTGGTGGTGATTGTCCTCCTTGGTGAGTGGGTTATCTTCCAACCAGAGGAAGGTCGAGAATTCACTGGGTACACTTTTTTGTATCTTTCAAGAAGGAATTTCTATATATGTGGTATTTTATGACCTTGTAACATGTGAAAGATTTTAACCTATTAAACTGGCAGTCTTGTAACTACAACATAAAATATGCAATTGAGGGAATGTTTTTAGATTTGTAACTCTTATTTGAAACCTTCCTAAGTTTCTGTACAGTTCTGGAACATTTGTAAGAATTCTGGGTTAACAGTGTTTTATAAGTTGAATGTATTAGAATTATTTGGTATTAAAAAGGGTGGCTTTTTTAAAATTCAGATAACTGAAGAACTTTACAAGGAAATAGATGTATAAAAGAAGTTTAAAATGTTTGGGTCTATAACCCCTTAAAGGTAATTATTTAAGTTTGTTGGATGTAGAGTTGCCAGACTTAGCAAATAAAAATACAGAGGACTAGGTCAGTTTGAATTTTAGATAATTCAAATTTAATTAGGCAGCATGTATTTTACCTGGCAATCTTAGCTGGACTTATCAATGAAATAAAAAACCTTTATATGTCGAACTTAAAAGCATGACATGGTTAAGGCAGTAATCACCCTGCCAGGGTCCTGGGAAAGGTGTTCATTCTCAGCATCAAAAATAACCTAACCTATAGGATCAGAGAGTAAAGTAATGTTTTTGCATTTTTTAACTTTGATAATTTGAATATTAATTTGAAAAATAAAGCAACCTCTGAATAATGGTTTCTCTATATAGATGCTGCCCTTAAGGATGTCAAAAAAGATCAAATGAACAGATGAAGAGTTTGACCCCTTTTTGTAATTCGCACTTGAACTATTTTTAAAAAAGTGTCTGGAAGTAAAATCTTGAATCAGATTTAACTGAAGCAGGTTAAGTGCGGGGCTTCACTGAGTCCTTTCTGTTTCATCTCATTACACACTCCCCCAGACCCTTACCATGGTCCCTCCATTTTGCAGGTGAGCAAACTGAGGCTTGTGTTCAAAGATACACAGCTAGCATGTGGCAAAGCTGCGATTTGGTCCCACTCATTCTCACTCCAGACCAGCATTCTCCCCCACCAAACCAGGCACACCAAACTCAAGAAACCTGCAGGTCAGGGGCTGTGAGGAGGAAAAAGAGAACTTCCAGGTTTTAGTGTATACCCTTGGGTATTTTTTAAATTTTCTTTTTTAAATAAAAGCATGTACTTGCTTAGTAGTTAGACAGAGTGCTGAAAAGCTCTTTATTATTTTTAAGTCGATTAAACAATGCCCAATTCAACATGTCCTTCTGGGCCAGCTTAGCCTCAGATGACTCTCCGCCAACCCCAGGAGTTCCTGATAAACATGAGGGGTGGAGCCACAAAGCTGCACTGGTGCCCCAGGCACAGCAGAGACCCTCTGCTTTTTCTTCTGTTGGGCTCCAGTGTTGGGAAGTGGAAGTTTGAGACTGTCTCTTCCAGAAGCCTGGAGCCTGGAAAGAAAGGCAGACACCGGCCTGACCCACACTGAATACTCTGAGGTGTCCTTCCTTCTGCCTTTCAGTGGCTATGGATGACATTTCCTGTGCCTTGTACTTCCAAACAGTAGGGCATAAGATGCTCCTGAAAAAAAGGATATGTATATGTCCCTCCTTGGAGATTTATAATACACGTTAGCATACTAAAAAGTGCTGCAAAGCTGAAACAAAGCTGCTTAACTATGTTGGAACAATATGTCCTGAATTTATTGTCCATGGAGCCCCTTTGTTCACAAAACAACTCCTTTTAGTATCTTGTGCTCCATCCATGTTGGGAAACACCATCCTAATTGAGCAGGGACGATCGGAATCCCTCAAAGACTTAAACTCTAGTCCTTGGCAATAGACCCTACTGAAGATTTGCACATGAGTCATGTGAATGGGCAGATGTGAGGATTGGAGGTTGAGACACGTGGCCCCAGACACCACCGACAGCCACAGCCGTTCACCATGGGTGCTGGTGGGGCGTGAGTCAATGGAGACAAAGGATGCCTTAGAATTTGAGGAAGGCAACATGGGGATTCCAGGGGGAGTGAAAGTGTCACAAGTCAAGTTATCCAAAAGCAGCAAAAAGGAAATGAGGGGCTGGTGTGAAAGTTTTTGCTCTTGGCAGGTGACATCCTCGTGACTCGAAACAGGTGTTTCCAGTGACTGATGCCATTCCGTGTGTAATAAGGAGCGTGTCCTAGCAATGATCTTGTCTAGCCTGCAGACTGCTCCAGTCATTATGTTTCACAACCAGCCTGGGGGCTGGGGCAGGGAGTGTGCATTTTACGTAAGGCTGCATAATTGCGACAGATCTCACCTTTGCGTGATGGTTTCCGACTGGTGAAGCAGGGTCTGGTTTGGACCTCACACAGCATCTTCCACACCAGGCTGTGTCTGGACCTCAAGCAGGTTGCTCTCGGAAGGCAGTCAGTGCTCTGACTAGAATCCCTCAAGGGCTCTTTGTTTGACCTAAAGACCGAACTCCTTGTGGTGGCTTCTGCCTACTCACCCCTTCAAGGTCACATCCTCCATTCTCTTCTTCCCCGCTGGCCTCCGCTCACACTGCCTGGCTTTCAGTTCCCGCCGCTGGGCCTTTGCACAGCTCTTCCCTTCACCTCCAGGGCTCTTCCTTCCTTCTGCCTCTCAGTCTCAGCTTAAATGCCATTCTCTCCCTGTCCCCGCTCAGCCCATGAGGGGCTTCCCTCTTACTCTCTTTCATAGAACACGGGTCTTTGCTTCGTGGTATCTGTGACGATGTATTATTGTCTATGAGCTCGTGTGTTGTCTGTTGTCTCTCCACCCCGACCCCTGACAGTTCTCACAGGCAGGGACCCCTTCACGTATCTGCTGCCTGGGGCAGGACTGGGCATATAGCAGATGCTCCGTAAGCCTTTGCTGAATGCATGACATAATGCTCTGACTGACTCTGGAGCCTAGCTTCTTTACCACCCGTGGGAGGGTTCTGAGCCAGGGTAACTCAGGTCCCTGGATAACCACGGGAGACCCAAGGCCACTGAGACAAAAGAAGTAATAACAGCAACCACTCCATACCATCTGCCTTTCTCAGAGCACTGGGTGCTAAATTCTCATGTAACTCCCTGACCTTGGGAGCAGAGTGGAGCAGGATTCTCACCCTTGGTACTAATGCTATCTGAGGCCAAAAAATTCAGTGTTGTGGNTCACTCCTCTTTCACTTTCATCAGGAAATTTCTTCTTTGCTTTCTGCCATTAGGGTGGTGTCATCTGCATATCTGAGGTTATTGATATTTCTCCTGGCAATCTTGATTCCAGCTTGTGCATCATCCAGCCTGGCATTTCACATCATGTACTCTGCATATAAGTTAGTGTCTTTTTCAATTTTGGTTTCCTCAGGGTATATGCCTAGGAGTGGGATTGTTAAATCATATGGTGGTTTTATTCATAGTTTTTTAATTCCTTATGTTTTAAGGAATCTCTGTACTATCTTCCATAGTGGCTGTATCAGTTTACATTCCCACCAGCAATGAAAGAGGGTTTCCTTTTCTCCACATCCTCTGCAACATTGATTGTAGACTTTTTGATGATGGCCATTCTGAATGGTGTGAGGTGGTATCTCATTGTAGTTTTGATTTGCAATTTTTAAATAATAAGTGATGTTGAGCATCTTTTCATTGTTTGTTAGCCATCTGTATGACTTCTTTGGAGAAATGTCTGTTTAAGTCTTTTCCCCACTCTTTGATAGGGTTTTTTGTTTTCCTGTTATTGAGTTGTATGAGCTGCTTGTATGTTTTGGAAATTAATTCTTTGTCAGTTGTTTCCTTTGCTATTATTTTCTCCCATTCTGATGGTGTCTTTGTAGACAAACTACAGACTACTTGTGTGTAGTTTCCTTTGCTGTGCTAAAGCTTTTAAGTTTAATCAGGTCACACTTGTTTATTTTCATTTTTGTTTCCATTACTATAGGAGGTGGGAAGGAGGTGGGTCATAGACTTTCTTACTTTGATTTATGTCATCAAATGTTCTGCCAAGTTTTCCTCTGAGAGTTTTATATTTTCTGGTCTTACATTTAGGTCTTTAATCCATTTTGAGTTTACCTTTGGAAGTGTCCTACTTTCATTCTTTTGTGTGTAGCTATCCAGTTTTCCCAGCACCACTTATTGAAGAGGCTGTTTTTGCCCCATTGTGTATTCTTGCCTCCATTGTCAAAAATAAAGTGCAAGGGTTTATCTCTGGGCTCTCTGTCTTGTTCCTTTGGTCTATATTTCTTTTGTGTGTGTGTCAGTACCATACTGTCTTGATGACTATAGCTTTGTAGTATTGTCTGAAGTCAGTAAGGTTGATTCCACCAGCTCCAGTGTTCTTTCTCAAGATTCCTTTAACTGTTCAGGANGCAAGGGTTTATCTCTGGGCTCTCTGTCTTGTTCCTTTGGTCTATATTTCTTTTGTGTGTGTGTCAGTACCATACTGTCTTGATGACTATAGCTTTGTAGTATTGTCTGAAGTCAGTAAGGTTGATTCCACCAGCTCCAGTGTTCTTTCTCAAGATTCCTTTAACTGTTCAGGATCTTTTGGGTTTCCATATGAATTATGAATTTTGTTTTGTTCTAGTTCTATAAAAAAACCCATTAGTAATTTGATAGGGATCACACTGAATCTGTAGATTGCATTTGGTAATATAATCATTTTCACAATATTGATTCTTCCTACCAATGAACATGGAATATCTCTCCATCTGCTTATGTCATCTTTGATTTCTTTCGTCAGTGTCTTATAGTCTTCTGTGTACAGTTCTTTTGCCTCCTTAGATAAGTTTATTCCTAGATATTTTANATGAACATGGAATATCTCTCCATCTGCTTATGTCATCTTTGATTTCTTTCGTCAGTGTCTTATAGTCTTCTGTGTACAGTTCTTTTGCCTCCTTAGATAAGTTTATTCCTAGATATTTTATTCTTTTTGTTGCAATGGTGAATGGGATTGATTTCTTAATTTCTCTTTCTTATTTTTCATTGTTAGTATATAGGAATGTAAGCGATTTCTGTGTGTTGACCTTGTATCCCATGACTTTACTGAACTCACTGATTAGCTCTAGTAATTTTCTGATAGTTTCTTTTGAATTTTCTATGTATAGTATCATATCACCTGCAAACAGTGAGAGTTTTACTTCTTTTCCAATTTGGATTCCTTTTATTTGTTTTTCTTCTCTAAATGCCATAGCTAGGATTTCAAAAACTATGTTGAATAACAGTGTGAGAGTGGTCACTCTTGTCTCGTTCCTGATCTTAGAGGAAATGCTTTTAATTTTTTACCATTGAGAATAATGTTTGCTGTGGGCTTGTCATGTATGGCCTTTACTATATTGAGATAGGTTCCTTCAATGTCCATTTTTTGAAGCATTTATATGATAAATGGGGGCTGAATTTCGCTGAAGGTTTTTTGCACCTATTGAGATGATCATATGATTTTTATCTTTCAATTTAATATGGTATATCACATTGATTGTTTGCATATATTGAAAAATCCTTGCATCCCTGGAATAAATCCCACTTGATCATGGTGTGTGAGCTTTTTAATGTTGAATTCTGGCTTCCTAAAATTTTGCTGAGGATTTTTGCATCTATGTTCATCAGTGATATTAACTTGTGATTTTCTTTTTTTGTGTGTTGTCTTTGCCTGTTTGATTGTGAATAATAATTAAATTATACATGAACTAGTATAGATGTATGTTTACAAATACTTATTTAGTGGACTGTATATATTTTTCACTCATTCTACTAGTCCAGTGTCAAGTTATAGAAAGCACATAGGTAATTTTATTGATAATGAACACATGAATTATATAGACATGACAATTATATTTCAGATGTCAGTACTTAGAATTGGCAGAAAAATTTAGAAAAATCAAATGCATTCTGTTCTAATTTCGGAATGCTACAACTTACACAATCAACCAAATGTCTCTTTAAGGTCTTTTGTGTACTTCTTTATAAACTTTAGAATTCTGTTGTAAATTCCCACCAAAAAGTATAAAAAAAACTTCTTGGGAGTTGGATTGGGAGTGCATTGAACCTAAATATTGTAATTTGAGAAGAAATGAAATCTTTGTAATATTGGGTCACCACTACATTTTCTGAGTATAGCCCTTCATTAACTCAGAGTTTCTTTAATTTTTATCATCAATGTTTTATAGTTTGGTGTGTAAAAATTTTAGACATCTTTTGATAAATTTATTTTTGGACATTTGTAGTTCTTATACTATTTTATTTTTTTCATATGAATTAAATACTTTATTACCCCTGTTTCACAGAGGTTTAAACTGGGACCCAGAGAGAGTAACTTGTCAGAAATGCACATTTAGTAAATGGTAGTCAGGCCTTCCAGAGAGCAATCTGTGTTTTCAGCCATTACTTTGCACTGCCTCAGAGGTCTCACGTGTAAACATGATGCAGATAAAGTCTCAAAAAATATATTTTAAAAGTTGTCTGTTTCTGTGAAGCTCAAGAAAATACACTGTTTCTCTGAATGACTAAATTGCTGCTTAAATCACAAGTTCCTTTTGGGGAATAAAGAGCATGCAATTTTTTTTTTAAAGTAAAAAGAAACCATATTGCAAATTAATTCTCAGATTGGAAGCAGACTCTGCTGGAAACAGAAGTGAGTGGAAGTTGCGTTTCCATAGAGACCCAGTGATCACATGACATGTAGCCACAGTGATGTGGCTACATCACTAAAATGAGGCTCAGCAAACACTTGGTTTGGCTAGATCATCTTTGTAGCCCTGTGAGGCTGATGCCATTATCAGTTCTTCATCATCGTTCCCTGTCTCTACGTGAAGAAACTCAGGTTAAGAGAGTTAATAGATGGTGGAGTAGGCTTCATTATACTATTTTAAATAGCATTTCTTTAAAAATTTTGAATATAGAAATATAATTGATTTTGCATATTTATCTTGTATCCAGAAACACTGCCTAACTCAATTATATTTCTGATATTTGATCTAGTTTTTTTAGAATTTTATGTATTTTCAATCATTTCATTTGTGAAAATAACAGTTTTATTTTTTCCTTTTCAATCCTTTTACATATTGTATCTTTTTCATACCTGAGCAGACTGTCAGGTAGGACTGGAAGCAAAAATGTTGACTAGAATGATAATAGTAGACCTTCTGATCTTTTTCTTGATCTCAAAGGGAAAATTTTTATGTACCATTTCCCCACGGAATATGATAATTTCATATATGTTTCTTATATATTTTTTATATATTTATTTTATTCATATTTCACATACACACATACATACTCTATCAGATTAAGCATATGTCCTAGAAAAAAATGAGTGGTTGTTGGATTTTACCAAATGCTGTTCCTCTGCCTACTGATGATCATACAATTTTTCTTCTTTATGCTGTTATTATGATCAGTTACANAAAAAAAAAAAAAAAATTCAGTGTTGTGGGGACTGCCCCATGCATTATAGGATATTTAATAGCATTCTTAGCCTCTATCCGCTAGATGGCAGTAGAACACTCCTCACCCCAAGTCACGACAAACAGATATGTCTCCAGACATTGCCAAATGCTCCCACAAAGGTGGAGATCACCCCATGTTGAGAATGCTGGAGGTTAAAGCATGCATAATTTCATTTATAGCTGTTCAACCTCAGGTAAGTGTCTAAACCTCTCTGTGCCATTTCCTCACTTTTGAAAATGGGGATAATTATAGCTCTTACATGTTAGAGCTGTAAAGATTTTTGTGAGTTTATAGCTAAAGGGAAGACTCAGCACAGTGTCTGGCCCTAGGGGTATTCTGTTAGGATGATACTCTATCTTCAGAACAAAGTGTGCAGATAAAGGATTGCCATTCCCACTTAACAGATGGGAATACTGAGACCTAGAGATAAAGAAGTCAGGCCCCAGCTGCTGATAGTGAAGTGACATAAAAGGCAGGAATTCAGGTTCTCAGGATTAATTCCCTTTGCCAGATCGTGTGGGTATAAAATGAACCATTAACTCCAGACCTCATGTGACCAGTTGCAAACTCTGAGCTGGTGGTGTTGGAATTAGTGGGTTAGATTCACCAGAGTGGGGCTAGCGTGAGGCAAATGAGGCACTGGCTTGGGTGCAAACTTTAAGGGGGTGCTGAACAAGTCAGTAATCAAGATAAATAATATCTTATGCATTGTTTTGAGTAATTAATTTTAAGAATTATTCAAATTAATGCAGATACATCTATAATGATCAAAGTATCAAAATCTTAAAGACGAGATCCAACCTTGCATTTTCATGATTCTGCCTCATTCAGCTCACACTGATCCTGCTCCTGGGATCTGCAGATCTGTGCACTCACTCAGTGGGCACACTTGGGAAGGATGACATTGGAGAAAATAGCACCCTCTTCTGGCTGGTAGTAAACTCTGCTCTTTTTCCAGGGAGCCAGTTCTTCTTTGCCCCTTGAAGCAACACTGTGCTTTTTGCCGTGATGCTTTAATGAGGCATCTAGGTTAAAAGGTAGCAGGCAGGTCAAATGATGCTGTCGGAGCCCCAGGCCCACCACTTCCCACTGCCCTTTGCTCTGAGCTGGGTCTGTTGCTTTTCTCGTTACTGCCTGTGTGGACATGCCCCATGACCTGTCTCCATTTCTATGGAATATGCTAGAGCTGCCTGCTAATAGAAAGTTGGCTTTTCCAGCCTCACCATGAAAAGGGACAGTGAAGAAACAGGACCAAGAGGCTTCTCACAGCTGCTAACAGGTGGACAGGGAGCTGGCTGCTTCCTTAACTGCAGTTTCTTACTCTTCTTTTGAAGGTTTGGTAGCTTCATTTTGTTTATGTTTTACTTTTTACTTTGAAATAATTTCAAACATGCATGAAAGTTGCAAGAAAAGCCCCCTCGCTTACATATCCTTCATCCAGATTTACCAGCAAAATTTTAGTCACATTCACTTTTTCATCGTTCGTTTTCTCTAAACATAGATTATTTTTTTCTGAACCTTTTGAGAGTAAGTTTGGGACATTATGACCTTTTACGGTAAACCTAAATCCTGTAGGGTGAATTCCCAAGAATAAGTACATTTTCCTACATAATCACAGGACAATTATAAAATATTATAGCAATTATAAAACTTGAAAGTTTAGCAATTATATATTATTACCTAATCTACAGACCTTATTCAAACTTTACCAATTATTCTAATAATGTCCTTTATAGCAGGATTTTCTTTCTGATCTAGAAGCCAATCTAAGGTGAAGCATTGTTCTTAGCAGGCTTGTCTCCTTGGTCTCTACTGTGTCTTTCATATCCTTGATATTTTTGAAGGGTACAGGCCAGTTATCTTGTTGAAGCTCCCTCAATTTAGGTTTGTCTGAGGTTTCCCCATGATTGCAATCATCTGATGCATTTTGGGCATGAATACTATGTACGTGTCTCGTAGAATTTTGTTTTTATATTTATTTTTATTTATTTTGGCTGCACCGGGTTTTACTTGCAGCATGTGGGATCTTCAATCTTTGTTGCAGTATGCAGCGTCTTTAGCTGTGGCTTGTGGAATCTAGTTCCCTGACCAGGGATGGAACCCCAGCTCCGTGCATTGGGAGTACGGAGTCTTAGCTACTGGACCACCAGGGAAGTTCCTCTTGGAATGTCTTAAATGAGCTTTTCCTTGTGTTTACAGGGCAGCTGTGTGATTCTGAGACACAGGAAGTAGATTGATTTAAAAGCTCTTACTAACAACTAACAGTTATTGAGCACTTGCTGTTTGACACTCCTCTCGGCATTTGTTGATTTGGCGATTTTTCTCCCCTTGAAACAATGTTATATGTGATGCTCATGTTGAATCACAACAATATAAAACATTAACAGCGGTTACGGACCCTGTTAGGGTATTGAGGGTATTAAGCTCTATTTTAGGCCCCGTATTATACATATTCTTCACATGTGTGTGTGTTGTTGATAAGGTCGTATCTGACTCTTTCACGACCCCATGGACTGTAGCTTGCCAAGTTCCTGTGTCCATGGGATTTCCTAGGCAAGAATACTGGAGTGGATTGCCATTTCTTTTTCTAGGGGATCTTCCCAACCCAGGGATTGAACCCGGGTCTCCTGCATTGTCAGGCAGATTCTTTACCACTGAGCCCCCAGGGAAGCCCCTCTTTACGTATTCAGTTCAGTTCAGTTCAGTTGCTCAGTCGTGTCTGACTCTTTGTGACTCCATGAACCGCAGCATGCCAGGCCTCACTGTCCATCACCAACTCCCGGAGTCCACCCAAACCCATGTCCATTTTGTTGGTGATGCCATCCAATCATCTCATCCTCTGTCGTCCACTTCTCCTCCTGCTCTCAAGCTTTCCCAGCATCAGGTTTTTTCCCAATGAGTCAGCTTTCTGCATCAGGTGGCCAAAGTATTGGAGTTTCAGCTTCAGCATCAGTCCTTCCAATGAACACCAAGGAGTGATCTCCTTTAGGATGGACTGGTTGGATCTCCTTGCAGTCCAAGGGACTCTCAAGAGTCTTCTGCAGCACCACAATTCAAAAGTATCAATTCTTCAGTGCTTAGCTTTCTTTATAGTCCAACTCGTATCCATACTTGACTACTGGAAAAATCATAGCCTTGACTAGATGGACCTTTGTTAGCCAAGTAATGTCTCTGCTTTTTAATATGCTGTCTAGGTTGTTCATAACTTTCCTTCCAAGGAGCAAGTGTCTTTTAATTTCATAGCTACAGTCACCATCGGCAGTGATTTTAGAGCCCAGAAAAATAAAGGCAGCCACTGTTTCCACTGTTTCCCCATCTATTTGCCATGAAGTGATGGGACCAGATACTAGGTTTTTAAAGCCTCCATACAACCAAGTATTACTACTATCCTCAATTTGCTGTAAGGAATTAGAGTCCCAGAAAGGGTGATTCACTTGCCGCAGATCTCACAACTAGTAAGGGGCACAGCCAGGACTGTTTGACACCAGAATCCGAGTCCCTGGTCAGTCTCCTGTACTGTCTTCCCTGGTACATAGCAGTGACGTGGCCCCATCAGTATTCCATCTTAGAACACTGACAGCAATTCACGTCCTCCTCCCCTGATTCCCTGTAAATATGGAGCTTTCCCCCATTTTCTGAGGCCTTCTGCTTACTCCACACAGTAGGCACATGAGAGCTTGGGAGACACCCCAGGCTGTGAGCAGGGGACCTGAGTAGGTGTGTGGTATTCTCTAGGGGCAGATACCTCGTTTGGGTCATCATGCATTAGGCAATTATTTATAAACCATTGAAAACCACATCAATCATAGAGACAGGGTGAGGAGGGTACTTATGAGCAGAAGGTGTCCATCTTTAACCAATTAGTGATTCATGAGTGTCACAAAGCAGAAATCCCATTTAAGAATGGAATTGTCCCTGCACAGGCAGAACCTGCTCCAGAGTCATCCCCAAACTGGATTTAGATGCAGGCCAGTCATTCATAACACATGGCCTTAAGAAATCAGCCTACTAAGTGTGCAAGGGATACAAAGATATATAAGGCAGCTTCTGCCCTTGAGGGACTCAAAAATCGATACTTAATGGGATTTACCTTCAGTTTCAGTGAGTTTTCTGTGCCTCTGAGCTATCATTCTATATCCCGTGGCCACAAAACTGTCATGATTTTGAATTACCAATGTATATCTGGGACCCAAACCTTCTTGAGTCCCATTGGCCACCATTTTATCTGGACTATTGTGATTTCTCTGACTGTAGAATCATGGAGGGTATTCAGCAATTCTAGTTGGCTCAAAACTGAGAGGAGTGAGGTGTTATTCAGTGTAAAGACAGGGAAATTCCCAAGCAAATCAGGATGAGTTGGTCACGCTGATGTTGGGAACAGGCGTGGCAGGAGGAGAATGGGTAGGTGGGAGAGGAATTACAGTAGCCAACACTTATTTTGTTAAGAATTTAGTAACACTGAGAAGAAATATGTGAATTAAATGCTTTATTACCCCTGTTTCACAGAGGTTTAAACTGGGACCCAGAGAGAGTAACTTGTCAGAAATGTACATTTAGTAAATGGTAGTCAGGCCTTCCAGAGAGCAGTCTGTGTTTTCAGTCATTAGTTTGCACTGCCTCAGTGGTCTCACGTGTAAACACGATGCAGATAAAGTCTCAAAAAACGTATTTTAAAAGTTGTCCATTTCTGTGAAGCTTAAGAAAATACAATGTTTCTCTGAATGCCTAAATTGCTGCTTAAATCACAAGTTCCTTTTGGGGAATAAAGAGCATGCAATTTTTAAAAAAGTGAAAAGAAACCATATTGCAAATTAATTCTCAGATTGGAAGCAGACTCTGCTGGAAACAGAAGTGAGTGGAAGTTGCGTTTCCATAGAGACCCAGTCACATCCAACTCGGCAGTGATCACATGACAGGTAGCCACAGCAATGTGGCTACATCACTAAAATGAGGCTCAGCAAACGCTTGGTTTGGCTCGATCACCTTCGTAGCCCTGTGAGGTTGATGCCATTATCAGTTCTTCATCACCGTTCCCTGTCTCTACGTGAAGAAACTCAGGTTTACAGAGAGAGTTAATAGATGGCAGAGTAGGCTTCATGAAACCAGAGCCCACCATCTTCACTAGAAATGTGTTCAAGTGATTCAGACACCCAGATCTATTGTTTCCTCATCTGCACCACCATCTGCGGGTTCTCGCCAGCCCAGCAGTCGTTAGTCACAATTCAATACCTACATCCCTGGTTTCCCTGGGTGTTACATCTCCCCTAATCTAGCCACGTGGCTCAGGCCAGATAGAAAGGGTTTCTTAAACAAGACATAAAAGGCCACTAAATATAAAGGATAATTTAACTAAATTAAAATTAATGTTTTTTAATTCCAAAATACTAAAGAAAGATGGACTTCACTGGTGGCTCCAATGGTAAAAAAAGAAAACAAAAAAAACACCACCTGTAATGTGGGAGACCTGGGTTTGGAAAAATTGCTCAAGCCCGTTAATCTTGGATATGAAGATTAAGATTGCAGTGAGATGCCATCTTTTGCCCACCAGATTGAAAAAGCCTTATTGTGTCAAGTGCTGGAAAGATCCTAAAGATATTCTCTTATATTGTCTTCTAAAAGTTTACAATTTTGCCTTTTATTTTGAAGTCTTAATCTGTCTTGAATTACTGTGGGAGAAGTGAGAATCATTAAATTCTGTTTTTTTCAATGTGAATAATTAATTGTTTTAGCAAGTTTTACTTAATTGTCTTCCTTCCCCTGGTGGTCTGAAATGACAGCTTTGTCATAAACCAAGTTACCCTATGTACATGAATATGTTTCTCTGTTTTTTGTTTCATTAGTGTTTTTATCTATCCTTACCTGAATACATGGGCTTTCCAGGTGGCTCAAATGGTAAAGAATCCACCTGCCAATGCAAGAAACTCATGTTCAATTCCTGGGTCAGGAAGATCCTCTGGAGAAGGAAATGGCAACTCACTCCAGTATTCTTGCCTGGGAAATCTCATGGACAGAGGAGCCTGGTGGGCTACAGTCTGTGGGGTTGCAAAGAATTGGGCACAACTGCAAGGAGATCCAACCAGTCCATTCTGAAGGAGATCAGCCCTGGGATTTCTTTGGAAGGAATGCTGCTAAAGCTGAAACTCCGGTACTTTGGCCACCTCATGCGAAGAGTTGACTCATTGGAAAAGACTCTGATGCTGGGAGGGATTGGAGGCAGGAGGAGAACGGGATGAGAGAGAATGAGATGGCTGGATGGCATCACTGACTCGATGGACGTGAGTTTGAGTGAACTCCGGGAGTTGGTGATGGACAGGGAGGCCTGGCGTGCTGCGATTCATGGTAACAAAGAGTCGGACACGACTGAGCGACTGAACTGAACTGAACTGAAGCAATAACAGCCTGAATACATACTGTCCTAATAACTGTACATTTTAAATAAGCTTGATAGCTACCTTTTCTTCTTCATTGGGAGTATTCTGGCTTTACTTGGACCTTTGCTCTTCCAATAAATCTTTGGAATCAGCTCATCTTTCTTGAAAAGCCCTGTTGAGATTTTGATTAGAATTACTTCTTATTTTGAAGGAAGTATTCCTAATTTTTCATTATTCAGACTCATATTTGCTGGAAGTTTTTGGTAGATGCCATTTAACTAGTTAAGGAAGTTCTCCACTTACTTTACTATGAGTTATTGCCATGAGGGACTGTTGGATTTTTATGTTAAAATCTTGCAACTATTTAGATGATCTTATAATTTTCCTTTTATATTTTGATGTGGTTAACTACAAGAATGTTTTCCTAACTTGGTTATGAAGTATCATCCTTTTATTTGTTGCTGGACTCAGCTTACTAGATTTTACTTAGGATTTTTACTTCTGTGTGTTTGAGTTATTTATGAGTCATAATTGGTCTGATTGTTTTGGTATCAAATTTAAATTGGCATCATTAAGTGAGTTGGGAATATGTCTTCCCTATTTTCCAGAGAAACTGTGAAAGAGTAGAATGATCTATCTATTCATTGAAAGTTTAGATATACTTCCAAACTTTCTTAATATTTTTGGACTTAATGTTTTCCTTTGATTACAGATTTCATCCATTTCCTTAGTAATAAATTATATATTTTCTGTAGTTTAGAACTGACATATTTTGTTGTTGAGTTGAACTCTTTATCATTATACAGTGATCCTCTCCATTCTTAATTTTTTTTGTTAGTCTCTGTTCAGTTCAGTCGCTCAGTTGTGTCCAACTCTTTGCGACCCTGTGGACTGCAGCACACCAGGCCTCCCTATCCATCGCCAACTCCCAGAGCTTGCTCACACTCATGTCTGTTGAGTTGGTGATGCCATCCAACCATCTCATCCTTTGTTGTCCCCTTCTCCTCCTGCTTTCAATCTTTCCCAGCATCAGGGTCTTCACCAGTGAGTCAGTTCTTCGCAGCAGGTGGCCAAAGTATTGGAGTTTCAGCTTCAGCATCAGTCCTTCCAATGAATATTCAGGGCTGATTTCCTTTAGGATGGACTGGTTGGATCTCCTTGCAGTCCAATGGACTCTCAAGAGTCTTCTCCAGCACCACAGTTCAAAAGCATCAATTCTGTGGCGCTCAGCTTTCTTTATAGTCCAACTCTCACATCCATACATGACTACTGGAAAAACCATAGCTTTGACTAGATGGACCTTTGCTGGCAAAGTAATGTCTCTGCTTTTTAATATGCTGTCTAGGTTGGTCATAGCTTTTCTTCCAAGGAGCAAGCATCTTTTCATTTCATGGCTGCAGTCATCACTTGCAGTGATTTTGGAGTAATTAGTCTATGTTATCTAATACTAATTTAGCTACACTACCTTTCTTTTGGATGTTTGTCAGGTGTATAACTTTCCACACTTTTACTTTCAACCTTTCCAAATTCCTATGTTTTAGGCGTATCTCTTGAAACAATGCCTCTTAGACTTTTTTAACATTCAACTTGACAATGTCTGACTTTTAACTGATGTGTTAATTTATGTTTATTGTGATTATTAGTATATCCGGCCTTATTTTTACTATCTTTTTTTTGGAGGGGAGTGTCACTTTTTAATATACTTCTTTTGGGTTGATTGACTTTTTTTGTTGTTGACTTATGTCATTTTCCTCCTTCTATTAGTTCAAAAGATATATATGTATGTATGTACGTACATATATAGATATATGTCTTACTTTAGTGAATACCACTGACTTTTTAACATACATTTATTGATGAAGGCGGAAATTAATGTACTAATTCACTTTCTACACAAATGCAAGTGCATTAGGATACTTTAATCACCTTTTTTCTGATTTATTGTTCCCGGCATTTTAGTTCTGACTTTGTGTTAAATGTACAGTTTATATATGATTTTTTGTCATCATTATTGTTTTCTATGGAGAGTTTTGTTTTGATTTGACCATATTAACTTATGTCTTCTCTCATATTTCTTTTTTCAGTTCAGTTCTTAATTGAGTCCAGCTTCTTCTTTCTGAAATGTATCTTAGAAGTTCAGTTAGTCAAGTTTTCCAGTTGTAAAATCACTTTGCTTTAATCTGTAGCTCACTCTCATTTTTAAAATGGTGAGTATCCAATTCTCAGGTCTTTGAAGATATTATTCTACTGTTCTTTAGCTTCCAGTGTTGCCATTGAAAAATCTACTATCTGATTCCTTTTTTTTTTGTGTGAGTAATCCTTTTTTTTTCTTTCTTTTGTTAAAATCTAGCTGCTTTTAAGATCTTTTGTTTTTTAGTGTTCGGCAGTTTCACTACTAAGTTGCTTGGTTTGGATTTCTTATTATTTATCCTGCGTTATATACAGGCTTCCTACATCTGTGGAGTCACATGTTTCTTATGCTTTGGAAATTCTCAGCTATTGCTGCTTCAAACTTTGCCTCTCTTTCCTTCTTCCCTTCTTTGATGATTAAATGGAGTTTTAGATCTTCTCAATCTATCCTGTACATTCCATATCTTTTTTCGTATTTTTTATGTCATATCATTCTTAGTTGATATATCTGAGTAATTTCTCCAGAGATGTCTTCCAGATCAGTATATTTGGTTAATCATGACCTGTGAGAATACTGGGTGCCCTCTTATAGCTAGCATCCTTATTTGTGCTTGAAGTGAGAAAATGCTGCTCCTCCAGGCTGCTCTAAGCATTCGAGGGTCCTGAGAAATGTGGGCTCTCAGGTACAGCTTCTTCAGTTTGGAGCTCAAGTATTAGTCTCCCAGTATTGTTTACAGATCTGCTGAAGATATTTGGTCTAGGGACAAGCATGTGTTTCGCTTTTATTTACTGCTCTCTGCCCCCTACTCTTTAGTGTTTTGAGAAAGGTACCTCAGAATATCTGGTCTACCATATGCTGAGATACCATTTGAATTTTAAAAGCCTAAAGATGGCACCGCAAAATTTCACCATGTTTTTGGCATATTCCATATTATTGAAACAATTTTGAACCCTGATTTTCTTTCCTTTGTTTGATTTAAAATTAATGACAAGATTGGATTTCTGTTTATCTAAAAATTTTTTTTAAATATCTAGGACGGAGAATTGGGGAATTTCCTTTAGAAAACTGCTTCCAGTCTGAAACTGTCAAATTAAAGAAAGTTGGGCCACTGTTGTTTAACCTTCTACGAATCCACTGAGCTGTGAAATTATGCAGCCTTGATTGCTTCATCTTGCCCATAAACAGATAATAAAATGTTTTGTCCAAAGCCTAACTAAAATGTTTTGTCCAAAGTCTGTAAACAATTCCCATAGCAGTCTTCAGATCTACTCATGCTAGTAACTGTTGAAATATCCTTCCTTTGTGATTATATGAGCTCTTAGTAGTTACCTCTTTTGTTTTAGTTTCATAATCAAGCCCAGAACTTTGCTAGAAATCAGTACCAAGCCTCTCGGTCTCTAGATTTTTGTATCCCTCTTTCTATTTGAAGTAGGACCCCTTACTCTAATTAGAGTCTTCTGGCATGACTTACTGAAGGTCACTGAACATGTTTCTGAGATCATATCTAAATATCCTTTTGGTTCCCTGGGCAATAATTTCATGACTGGGACTAATTTTTCAGGTTGTTGGGTGTTCTTCCCATGTCTTTTTTTCCTGTCCTGGGCTTGGTTTCCCTCTTTGTGATGTTCTAACCTGATAACCGATAAGCTTCACTTGGCGGGTCTGAACATGTAAAAACACTTATAGTTTAAATTTAATATGTTTTCCTCTCCAAAACCTTAAAAATGGGTAAGTTATGTTTCTTCTAATTCATAGTTTGTGGCCCCAGAGGCCTCCTAGGGTCTGCAGTTTCTATATTCAGAGAGGCTTTTTTCCCCAGAGTTTTATATTTAGATACACTGAGCCCCAGATGGAAGTCACCTTCTCTGTGACTCCTCTCCACCTGGTGACTGACGGGAGAGAAGCCTTAAATAGCTTCCATTTCACAGTGAAGCTCAGGAGGCAGGAGGAGAGGAGGGGACTCATGTGTGGTCCCTCCCCGAGTCAGTAACACCCCTGAACACTCACAGAGCAATCAAGGGTGGGTGGGAGGACAGGGAGCAGTCCAAGGAGCCATCCAGATTCCAAAAGGCACCTTCAGTCATGTTCAGTATAAACTCCTTATTACCTAACAGGTCTCATTGCAGCATTAGGAAAGAGTTCAGAAGCCTCTCCTCTGCCAGCAGGCGCAGCAAGTAGCCCCAGGCTTCACCCTGCCACGCAGTCTATGGAAAGCTCCTGGACTCAGTAGCATGCCAGTCAGAACGGAGTGACACCGATGGTCACCACTGTTTAATGCACGCTTATTACTGATCGGGTACTGGGCATCACCTCACTTAGTCCTCTCCTCACAATCACCCTGCGAGATATGCCAACCCACTTTACAGATAGAGCTCTGAGGGGTTAACATACTCACTGAAGATACTATAGCCAGCTGTGGGGTCAGCAGTCAAAGAAGTTCATTCACTCATCAAACATTACCAAGGACCTACTACATGCTGCGTACTCTCTGGGTGAACCCTTCCTGCTCTCCAAGACTTAAGAGTCTTTTAATAAGATGAAATATTAGTAACAAGTTGATCAAGGATTAAACACAAGCTATGGTGGAGTTATGAGGAACATCAGGTACAAATTTGAGCCGAGTACAAATGCAACATGGGTGAGACTTACATGCTATGTCATATGGAAATATACATAGGAGAAAAATTAAAAATACATGATACCACATGTATATGGATACCAGCTAGAGAGCATCCCTGGGTCTATGGCCAATGCGCACAATCCAGTCTCCAAAAACTTACCACATGGCATCTGCAAGCCAACCACTGAGGCCCCCGCACAATATGCTATTCATCTGTCGCCACTTCGAAGCAGTTTTCCCAGATTACCTATGCAAAAAGAACAAGTTCATTACCCATATCCCTGCAGCACATTGTAAATGAAGCTGTATTTACCCATTTCAGTGACTCCTGACTCCACTGACTGTGAATTCCTTTTCCATCTCCATCTCCCCAGGGGCCAGCATGGTGCCTGGCACAGAGCAGGCAAATAATAATTAGCGATCGAGTGCTGAGCTCTTCCTGAGTGTCTCACTTTGCATTCAAGTGCTTTACATATGTTATCTCAATGAACCATCCCAACAATCCTATGAGGTGGGTACTATTATTAGCCTCATTTCAAAGGAAAATTAGCCTCATTTGAGGAAACTGAGGCTCAAAGAGGTGAACCTACCCACGATCACTCTGCTAATAAGTGATACTGCCAGAATCCAAACCAAGTTGTGTACGTCTGAATGCAGTCTATGTCCTAACCANTGTGGCTACACTAGTATCAGTTGCTCAGGGAATCTTCAAGGCTGGTCTCCATTTGTTTTTGATTTAACAAAACATTACGTACCCCTTAGGGTCTAACTTATCTGTCCCCTTGAAAACACTCCCCTGGTTTCTCCCCTGCTCCCAACTAAATCTCTTTGTAGCTGGGACCCTGCCACCTTCTACTCCCGTAATGCCGTTTGGAAAGTTCTGCAGCACACATCTGCCTTGTCCTCTTGGGTGCAGTCATGCTGTTAGCATTTCTAGTGTTCCCCAAGACTCCTCTTCCCACCTGCCGCGTGAAGCCCCAGGACAGAGACAAAGGTCCATGGGGGATGGGGTGGTTTCTGAAGTAAGGATAAGCTCAGAATTTCTGAAGCCTGCAACCGCAAACTCCCTTCACTGAGCTGCAGCTGATCACAGGGAGAATCGCTCAGCGAGGTACTGAATATTATAACTACATGTTTGTTCATAACGCTAAGGGGTCGCACCGGAAAAATCAGAGATTCGGGTCCAAGTCCCACTTCTACCACTGGGTAGCTTTGTGGCTGTGGGCCAGTTAGCCAGCCTCTTTGAGCCTCAGCTTCTGGTAATAATACCTGCTTTAGAAGGCAGTGGTGAGATTTAGATAAAGTAAAGCACAGGGCCCAGCACATGATAAGCACTCAGTAAGTACCTATTAGTATGGAGAGTGACCACTACTTTGAATTATTGGAGAATTATTAACTCATTACTATATGGCTCATACTAATTTGCGATGGGTCAGGGGAGTTCAGGCTAAGAAGAGATAAGCATTTTTTGTGCTCGGAAAGGCTTGCCTGTGAGAATGTCTTCAACTGCATACCATTTGTTGCCTTTACAATGCGATAAATTTGCCTATTTTTTAAGCTTTAAAAATTTATGACCTTCTAGCTCTGTGAGAATCTGTTACCTAGAATGAATGCGTGAATGTGATTTGTGCAGTTTTAAGTGATTATGAAACTTAATGATAGGAGGGAATAAAAAAAAAAACTTAGAGATGACCTTGATTTGCAGTGTGTGGGGTTGGTTCAGGCCTATCTTGGGTTAAGAGGTTCAATTCAAAGGTTACCTGGGTTTGGAGGAAACGAAAGCAAACGAATGTTTTATCCTAGTAGGCTAGTGAACTGCTGAGACTGTGGAAATCCACTTCCATGTGCCATATGCTTTTCCAACTCTTGGTTATTCTGGTGACTAGATCAGTCATTACAGTGGTGGTGAGTGTTCAGAAGAGGAGGCCAGGAATGTCACCTTCAAAGCTAGTGTTTGGAATTTCATAGGAAGNAGCAAACGAATGTTTTATCCTAGTAGGCTAGTGAACTGCTGAGACTGTGGAAATCCACTTCCATGTGCCATATGCTTTTCCAACTCTTGGTTATTCTGATGACTAGATCAGTCATTACAGTGGTGGTGAGTGTTCAGAAGAGGAGGCCAGGAATGTCACCTTCAAAGCTAGTGTTTGGAATTTCATGGGAAGCTAGTTCTGCAAATTAAAAAAATTTTTTATTTAAAAATTTCTCCTAAATTGATTCTTTACTGGAATATGTTAGCATTCCATTTGATAATTTAAGGACTGTCGAGTTTAGATGTTGTAAGACATAAAGTCAGCACAATATTGTAGAGCTGTTATCCACCCCCCCAACCCCCCAAAAGATAAAGTTTTGTAAATTTCACAGTTGTATGAAATTTAGCAGCTGTACAGCTTTTCTTTATTTCTATGACCCTGCAGGGATGTAAGCACTTTTCATACTGTCCTTTACAATTAGACAGTAAAGCATCTGCCTGCAGTGTGGGAGACCTGGATTCGATCCCTGGGTTGGGAAGATACCCTGGAGAAGGAAGTGGCAACCCACTCCAGTACTCTTGCCTGGAAAATTCCATGGACTGAGGAGTCCACTCTGAGCGAGTTCACTTTCTTTCTAGCCACATATGGCTATTAAAGTTAAGTTAATTCAAATTAAATAAAATGTACAGTTCTGTTTTCAGTCATGCTAGCTGCATTTCAAGTGCTCATGTGCCATGTGGCCAGCAGCTACCATATTAGGCAGAGCAAACAGAGAACATTTCTTTGTTCACAGAAAGTGCTATGGAAGGGACTTCCCTGGTGGTCCAGTGATTAAAACTGGGCTTCTTACGTAGGAGGCCCTAGTTCGATCCCTGATCAGGAAATTAAGATCCCACATGCCGCATGGTGTAGCCAAAAAAAAAAATAGTCCTATAGGATAGCACTCTTTAGATCTATAAGGCTATGGGAAAGTCACGTGATTATGGAGTTGAAAATTCCCTTCTTTCTGGCAAGTCATCTGCGGGCCAGTAATTGAGTGTGCAGAGAATGTTTTATTGGTAGGAATGAAGATGTTAACAAATCTCCTTAGCTTCATTTTGGCTAAATGGCTTGCTAGCTTTTAACAATGCCAGATTCAGAGGATGGGGGAGAAGGAAGAATCAAAGGAAATGTCTCTGTGCAGTGCATCTGGCTGCCTGTAAACCCTTCTCTGACCTCTGCCCCAGTCAAACTGAATCTGAATCTCTGAAGGTGGGGCCTAGGAATTCCAGGAATCTGTTTTTGTTTCTTTCTTTTTTTTTTTAAAGCTCCCTGGGGATATTGTGCAGCCAGGGTTGAAAATCTGGCAAAGTATGTGTATGGAATCTGAAAAGATGGTATGGATGATCCTGTTTGCAGTGCAGCAGAGAAGACACTGACAGAAAGAATAGACTTGTGGTCAGGGAGAGGGTCAGATGACTTGAGAGAATAGTATTGAAACATACAGGGCTTCCCTGATGGCTCAGACAGTCAAGAATCCACCTGCAATGCAAGAGACCTGGGTTTGATCCCTGGGTCCGGAAGATCCCTGGGTCTGGAAGATCCTCTGGAGAAGGGAACCTCTACCCACTCCAGTGTTCTGGCCTGGAGAATTCCATGGTCAGAGGAGCATATACATTCAGTTCAGTCCAGTCGCTCAGTCGTGTCCGACTCTTTGCGACCCCATGAATCGCAGCATGCCAGGCCTCCCTGTCCATCACCAACTCCGGGGGTTCACTCAAACTCACGTCCATCGAGTCAGTGATGCCATCCAGCCATCTCATCCTCTGTCGTCCCCTTCTCCTGCCCCCAGTCCCTCCCAGCATCAGAGTCTTTTCCAGTGAGTCAACTCTTCACATGAGGTGGCCAAAGTACTGGAGTTTCAGCTTTAGCAACGTTACCATATATAAAATAGATAACCAGTGGGGATTTGCTGTGTGATTCAGGGAACGCAAAGCCTATGCTCTGTGACAGCCTGGAGGGGTGGAATGAAGAGGGAGGTGGGAGGAAGGTTTACGAAGAAGGGAACATATGTATATCTGAGGCTGGTTCATGTTGATGTATGGCAGAAACCAACTCATTATTATAAAGTAATTATCTTCCAGTTAAAAATAAAATGCGGGAAAAAAAGAACAGCTTCAAGACTGTGCCCTTAAAAAAAAATTCCTGAGCACTGAAAGAAAATGTTTCAAAGTAGATTTGGTGAGTGACTAAAAATGTTCCTCACTGATTAACTGCGGTGATAAAGATTGGAGTTGAGTGGGTTCACTTCCTGTAGAAGTAGGTCTCCACTGAGGGCAGCTTTACCCTAGGGAGCATTTGGCACCATCTGGAGACATTTTTGCTTATCAAAACTTGGGGGCCTCTCTCCACTGGTTAGAGGCGGGGGATACTGCTCTTTACTCTCNTTCCTCACTGATTAACTGCGGTGATAAAGATTGGAGTTGAGTGGGTTCACTTCCTGTAGAAGTAGGTCTCCACTGAGGGCAGCTTTACCCTAGGGAGCATTTGGCACCATCTGGAGACATTTTTGCTTATCAAAACTTGGGGGCCTCTCTCCACTGGTTAGAGGCGGGGGATACTGCTCTTTACTCTCACAATGCTTAGGAAGTGGATAGGAAAGCCCCTCACAACACAGAATCTGGCCCCAAATGTCATTTGTGCTATCATTGCTAAGTCACTTTAGTCGTGTCCGACTCTGTGCGACCCCATAGACGGCAGCCCACCAGGCTCCCTCGTCCCTGGGATTCTCCAGGCAAGAACACTGGAGTGGGTTTGCATTTCCTTCTCCAGTGCATGAAAGTGAGAAGTGAAAGTGAAGTTGCTCAGTCGTGTCCGACTCTTCGCGACCCCATGGACTGCAGCCTACCAGGCTCCTCCATCCATGGGATTTTCCAGGCAAGAGTACTGGAGTGGGGTGAGAGACCCTAATTGAGACATAGGGTGCCCTAGGGGCTTCCCAGATGGCGCTAGTGGTGAAGAATTCACCTGCCAATGCAGGCGCTCAAGAGATGCAGGTTGGAAGACCCCCTGGAGCTTTAAAATGACTCCTCACTCCAGTATTCTTGCCTGGAAAGTCTCATGGGCAGAGGAGCCTGGTGGGCTACAGTCCATGGGATCACAAAGAGTTGGATACAACTGAGCAACTGAGCACACACCATCTAGAAGTAATTTTTGCAAACCAAAGTCCTCCTTAACCATGGAGATGGTTCCTGCTTCAAGAAAGATCACTGTATTCTCCTAAACTAGGCCTTCTGAAACCCTCTTGATCATATGTTCAGTCCCAGAAGCCTTGTAGCATGTTGTTGTCCGTCGTTGGATGCGTTTCCAGCTGTTCCAAGGAAACTGCTGATTCAGGAAAACAGTACTGCTTGCAGAAGGTATGAGCAGAGGCGCTTACACGGCTGCAGGTTGAGATCCTCTTCCTGTGAAATGTTCACCCAGAGTGACAGCAGCCTTGCTCAGGTGGTTTTCCAGAAGCTGTGGCTCTTGGCTGCTGGTGTTGGGTATCTGCCTCGTGATACACCCGGAAGAGAATTCAAGCCTGATATGTGATGAAGTTTGGGAACTAAGCGATGGGCTAGACTCTGGAATATAAAGAGAGCGACAGAGAGCTGCCTGCTGATGAAGCATCTGCGCAGACCTGGGCACAGCAGCCGTGCTGTGTGTGATGGAGGTGTATTTCTGAACACAAGTTCGCGTGCACGATACGCAGTGGCGGAGTCTGGAGCAGAGTACATGTATTGCAGGGCTGAGCCAGGGGGCAGGTTCCTCCCCGCAGTGGTTTGAGGGGAGACATCTTTAAAAGGCAAATTAGGGCTGAGGGCTGCAGGCTTGGTGGCTTTCTTCTGCTTGGTTGGTGGTGAGGTAAAAGCTGTGCTCCAGGAATCTTACACTCAGCCTGAAGTTACCATCCTCACTCTGGGTGGGAGCCTTAGTTCCTACAGAAGAGATCCAAGATAGTGTTCTGTGTGTTCCTTGAGGAGGAACCAGGACCCTGGCCCAAGGCTGAACTTTTCTTTCTCAACTTCTCCTCTGTTTCTGCAGCCCCTCACTTCCCTGATTAGCAGCTGTTTGAACCTGCCCTGTGGAACTCAGGGAAAGTCAAGGAGGTTGAATGAAACCTATTTCCGATAGACAAGGAGGGAGCACAGAAAGGCTTTTGTGCCCAGGAGGGCCCCATGGGGTCCTGTTTGGTTTCACTGGCACGGCTGTCTAGTTCCTCCCAGGAGAACAGGCCAGTGCTTCCCAGCTGTGCAGCGAGTACTCAACACCCTCCAGTCCCTGCTTTGAGCAGTCTCCATGCATCATTTGATTTTGTCCCCACACTGAGGCTCCAAGAGGTTCTGTGACTTGCTGAGGTCCCAAAGCTGGTAGTGACAGAGCAGAGATGTAAACGTAGGTTATGGAACTGCACAGCTGACCTCAGAGAAGCATTTACAGGTGGGGTGGTCCCAGGTGGCTCAGTGGTAAAGAATCCACCTGCCAAGTAGGAAATGCGAGTTCGATCCCTGGGTTGGGAAGGTGCCCTGCAGGAGGAAATGGCAGCTCATTCCAGTATTCTTGCCTGAGAAATCCCATGGACAGAGGAGCCCGGTGAGCTGCAGTCCGTGGGGTCACAAAAGAGACTGACTGAGCAACTGAACAACAACAACACAATGTTTTCCTGGCCAAGACTTGAAGGATGTAACCTCAAGTCCCCCAAGCAGGGGTGTGCTGGGGATAGGGGAGCCAGTGTGCGGAAGCCCTGGGGGTGTGAAGGAGCATGCCATGCCAGGATTGTGGATCTTTCAGGAAAATAGGGGGCAGGATACAAGAGGATGACATGTGACGGATGGGCAGGCTCCAACTTGTCCATGGCCTTCCGTGTCACGCAGTGGGCCACTGTGAGCCGCCAGTGGAGTGGGGCAGAGGAAGAGAAGAGCTGCGTGCCATTGGCAGCTTGCTTAAGCTCTGGGTCTCAGCTGCCCCTCTGAACTGGAGTCTCTAAAGCTACTCTGATGAGGAATGCTCGTTTTGTTAGTGACCATAATGAACAGGGTGAAGGAATGGCCTGCAGTGGCGCTGGTGGGGCAGCGCTGTGATTCATGGCTTGCCTATTTATCATTTGGTATTGTACTAAGTGCCCACCGAGGGAAGGCGTGGTGATGCTAAAGTGCCATGGCACGTGCAGAGATGTAGTAAGACTTGTCTTCAAGGAGCTTGCAGCCTAGTGCAGAGTGCAACCAGTGTTTTCATATTACAGTAAAAGACATAGATCATACCTGTTGGCATGGAGAAGGAAGTCAAGGTTACTGATGGCTGGGGGACTGAGGGAAGGTTAACTGAAGGAGATAACGCCTAGTTCTGCCAGAATGATTTGTTAGGAGAAATGGGGGTAGACAGAGTGCATAGTTCAGATCAACAGAAAATGGGGAAGTGGAGAAAAATACAAGGCTAGTTCAGGTGCCCCCACCAGCGGGTCAGATTATCAGCCTATCTGGTAACGAATTCCCCAGAGTTTCCAGGTTTTAGGGGGAATGTGGTGGTTATAACAGGAATATATCCACTGATGGACTTGCCACTTACACACTTGGGTCCCACCCCATCACGCCTCCTCTCTTTTTAATCCTTGTGTCCAGCCAGGCTCCTGGAGCATCCATATCTTGGTTATCTGTCCCTCCCAAGACATAAGGACATTTTACAAGTATGAGACCTACCTTAGAAAGTGAAATTATAACTCTTGACAGAGACAGAATTTCATGAACTCACAGCAAGGGATTTTGGGGGGCTGCTTGACTGATGTGTGGAGATTGTAATGGGTTGGAGTCTGGCAATGTGAGACCTGTTAACTGATGAAGAGAAGGGAGGGACTTGAAGCTCAAAGGATTAGGAGGCCTTTGGGAAAGCTGTTGGGAAAATATTTTTGCAAAAATGTCCCCTGAATAATAGCACTGTGACAACCAGATGTTAAGTGGAAGGACTTAGCGTACTCTTAAGGCAGTCCGCATGAGATTCATTCTTTGTTCTAAGAATTAGCATAGGCGGCAGTTATTTTGTTCCATATTTGCTTTTGATCTTAGAACTGACAGCTTTTGATTTTTACTTATTTGGTAGAGTTCTAAACAAAACTGTGTTTTATTCTTACCTATGAAGTTTTTTTCTGATGCTGATTTTCCTGAGTTACAGAGATCCCTGGGGAAGAGATTTTGGTTAAGGAAGGTAGGGACCAGCTCACAAAGGGCTCTGAATGCTGGACCTCGTGCTAGAAGCCAGAAATCTTACCCTGATCAAAGTGCTGGCTGTTTATAAGAGAGCTCCTTTTTGTCTCACATCAGCTTTGTCCCTGCAGTTAAAAAATACTGTAGGCCAACTTCCCTCCTTTGGAAATGTCAGAACCCTCTGTGATCTCCTTGCTTTTCCTTTCTTTAAGCAATAGTCTTTTCAGCTTGCTTTTTGATTGGAAGGTGGTTGTTTTACAGTGTTGTGTTGGTTTCTGACATACAACAAGTCTGATCAGTCATAACTGTATTTGCCCTCCCTCTAAAGCCTCCCTCCCATTCCCACCCTGCTTTTCCTTTTGACTTCAGAGCACAGCTTCGAGAAACGGGAGCGTGTTTGGGGGCTCTGAGGTTCTATTTCAGGCCTCTGCCACTGCAGACCCATGTAGAGGGCTGTTTTAATTTCTTTTAGTCATGTGAAAGATAGTCACTTCTGTGATGCTCTTTCTAGCACTTTCCCTCTGAGAACTGACCTCAGCCAATGCCAGTGCATACACTGGCACTAATTCGTAGAGAAGTGTTTGAATGAAAGCTTGCTCCAGGCTCCCCAAGAGCCTGAAGACTTGGGTCCTTAGAGGTAAAGGATCAAGTGGCTTTTGGCTTCTCTTTTATCCAGTGGGAGACTGGCTTGTATCCCTGTAGGGTTGCCTGGCTTAAAGCATGCTTTCAGGCAGGTGTTTATTTCAGACTGCCACCACAGCTGCATCTTGACCCCAGAGGCTGATGCTTTGAAGGTGCTGGGCTAGCTCAGGGCACGTGGCGCATGTTTCATTGCCTTGTCCCTTCGCCAGTACGATTTTTTAGAAGATATACCACAGGGTATATAAGCTACCTGCCTTCCAGCTGGGCCCCTGATTGATCTGCCAGCTTCTCCTCTGGCTATGTCCCTTCTCCCGAGGATTGAGTAGCAGGATTTTACAGTTCTCTGATCCTCTGTCCACAGGCCCTGCCTGGCTCGGCCAAGGTTCCTTGGCCGCAGTGCTGCCCTAGGTGGTAGAAGCAGGGGAGGGGGCCATGGGCTTGGATGGTTCTTAAAGCAAAAGCCCCCATGGGGAATCAAGTGCTAGTGATTTGGTGTAAAGCAAGACAGAGTGAATCCTCTTATCAATACCTTTCCCAGAACTATAAAGGAGATAGAATTTCTGTGACTGTTGAGCATGTGAAATGTGACTAGTGCAGCTGAAGAACTGATTTTTACATTTTACTCAGTTTTGATCGGTTTAAATTTAAACAGCCACTATGTGGCTAATGGCCACTGTATAGTGAAAAGTGAAGTCGCTCAGTCGTGTCCGACTCTGCGACCCCATGGACTGTAGCCTACCAGGCTCCTCCATCCATGGGATTTTCCAGACAAGAATACTGGAGTGGGTTGCCATTTCCTTCTCTAGGGGATCTTCCCAACCCAGAGATTGAACCCAGGTCTCCTGCATTGTAGGCAGACACTTTACCATCTGAGCCACCAGGGAAGTATGGCTACTGTATAGGATAGACCATTGCGTTTGAGGAGTTTATATGTTTTATTTTTTTTAAGTTATTTATTCTTGGCTGTGCCGGGCCTTTGTTGCTGTGCGGGCTTTTCTCTAGTTGCAGTCAGCACTGCTCTTTAGTTGGGGTGTGCAGTCTTACTGTGGTGGTTTCTCTCGTTGCACACAAGCTCTGGGGGTGCAGGCTGCAGTAGTTGCTGCATGTGGAATGAGCAGTCGTGGTTCCCGGGTTCTGGAGCACAGACTCAATAGTTGTGGTGCATGGGCTTAGTTGATCCAGGGGCTGCAGGGATCTTCCCAGACCAGGGATCAAACCTGAGATCCCTGCAAGGATCTCCTGCATTGGCAGGGGGATTCTTTACCACAGAGCCACCATGGAAGGAAGCCCTATGTTGTATTTTTTAATTAAAGAGGGAAAACCTTTTCCACACACATGGTGGCAACTCAAGAAGTATGGTTCATGTCAGTGAACAGTCTCCCTCATCTCTGCCCCTAGCCTCTCAGCTTCCCTTCCCAGCCCCACTTAAATGGTTCTCAGCTGCTTCTGCATCCATTCAGAAACATCTTACACATACATCAGCAATAACACGCATATTTTTCTCTCTTTCTCACATTGCAAAAGATGTTATCCTACCCATTCTCTTCCGTTCCTTGCTTTTTAAAGTTAACAGTGTACCTTGGAGGTCATTACCCATCGAGACAAAGAGAACTGACAGCTTCCCTGGTGGCTTAGGCAGTAAAGTGTCTGCCTGCAATGCAGGAGACCTGGGTTCGATCCCTGGGTAGGGAAGATCCCCTGGAGAAGGAAATGGCAACCCACTCCAGTACTCTCGCCTGGAAAATCCCAAGGATGGAGGAGCCCAGTCAAAGAGGTCGCAAAGAGTCAGACACGACTGAGTGACTTCACTTCACTTCATTATTTTAATGGCTTATATATATAATTATTTTTTGGAAGTGCTCAGCCTGTTTTTTTCACTTTATGCCCAACCTATAATATGTCATGGCTTATATTAATTTTATTTGCATTTAATGGCTATACACTAGAACTTGTTTATAAAGTCGTACCATCATTTACTTAATGTGTCCCTTCACAAACTGATTCTCACATATGTTCCTGTGTGAGTAGAAATAAATTGCTGGAAATTAGAGATGATTTGATCAAAGGTGTGTGTATTTTACATTGCTGCAGGTTTTGCCAAAGTGCCATCTGTAGATTTTGTTGTGAAGTTGCTCAGCCGTGTCTGACTCTTTGTGACCCCGTGGACTGTAGCCCGCCAGGCTCCTCTGTCCGTGGACTTCTCCAGGCAAGAATAGTGGAGTGGGTTGCCATTTCCTTCTCCAGGGGATCTTTCCAACCCAGGGATCGAACCTGGGTCTCCTACATTGCAGGCAGATGCTTTATCCTCAGAGCCGCCAGGGAAGACTTTGTTGATGGGAATGTAAATTTATATGTTGCTGAGGGCAATCCCATAGCCCCAGCTACACTGTTTGTTGTTACACTTTTTGTTGTTCACCAATATGGTAAACGGAGATCACCATCACCTTGGAGGTTTAATTTGTGTTTCTCTTGTAAATGAGATGAAGATTGAGCATCTTTTTAGCTAAGAGTCATTTGTATTTCCTTCCTGTTCAGTTATCTTTTCAAATCTTTTGCCCATGTTATTGGATTTTGTTCTTTTTATTGATTTGTAGGAACCCTTTATTAGTCTGTTGCCTGATATAAATCAGCAGATTTTAATCTTATTCATGCTATCCCTTTCCATGTGTCATTTAAAAAGATTTCTATGCAGTCAGCTTATTAATATTTATGTTATGGCCCCTAGGTTTTATATCTTACTGAGGAAGATTTTTCTTTTAGAACTTTCATACTTTTTTTTCCCCTTATGTTTGACTCTTTGATCCCTTTGGAATAATTCAGGGGTTTTGTGGATTTACCTTCCATTACCCATCTGCCTGTCTCCTCATTTTTCTGCTGTGGTGTCTTGGCCAGCATCTCTGCACTGTCCAGCCCTGTTTTTGAGCCTTGTAGTCCCCTCTTGTTAGCGACTNCTTTTAGAACTTTCATACTTTTTTTTCCCCTTATGTTTGACTCTTTGATCCCTTTGGAATAATTCAGGGGTTTTGTGGATTTACCTTCCATTACCCATCTGCCTGTCTCCTCATTTTTCTGCTGTGGTGTCTTGGCCAGCATCTCTGCACTGTCCAGCCCTGTTTTTGAGCCTTGTAGTCCCCTCTTGTTAGCAACTCTAGTAGAAATATTGTATTCATTTGCCCATTGGTTGCCAGCTTCCTCTCTTTTCTTTCTGAGGAGAGCTTTTAGGTAACCCTAACCCCAGACAGTTTTCCGACAAAGGTCTGTCTAGTCAAAGCTATGGTTTTTCCAGTAGTCATGTATGGATATGAGAGTTGGACTCTTAAAGACAGCTGAGCGCTGAAGAATCGATGCTTTTGAACTGTGGTGTTGAAGACTCTTGAGAGTCCCTTGGACTGCAAGGAGATCCAACCAGTCCATTCTAAAGGAAATCAGTGCTGAATATTCATTGGAAGGACTGATGCTGAAGCTGAAACGTCAATAGTCTGGCCACCTGATGTAAAGAACTGACTCATTTGAAAAGACCCTGATGCTGGGAAAGATTGAAGGCAGGAGGAGAAGGGGATGACAGAGGATGAGATAGTTGAATGGCATCACCAACTCGATGGACATGAGGTTGAGCAAGCTCCGGGAGTTGGTGATGGACAGGGAAGCCTAGCGTGCTGCAGTCCATGGGGTTGCGAAGAGCCGAACACGACTGAGCAACTGAACTGAACTGAACCCCAGACAGAAAGGGGAGTTTTAACTTTTATTTGAAGGTCTTAGTTAAGCTTGAAGCCTCCAGAAGCCCTTCTTACCCAAGCATGCCTGTTTCCCTTATTGCCTCTCTCATTTGCGCAGCATAGTATCACCAGCCCAGTCCCATACTTCGTTCGCATCACAGAATACTTCTTCAACTTTCATGCCCTCCTGGTTAGGCTTTTTATCTCACATGCCCTGCCTGCCCTTTGTGCAAATTGCTTAACTGGGGGAAGTGAACCGAACCAGAGGCAACTTTAAAACCATAGGATATTTGCACTTTGCCTTTGCAAAGGAGGAAAGGCTCCGCCTCAAGTGAGGCTGGCGTTATTGCTGACTGTTAGCACTTAATTCATATTCTCTGATATGATTTAATGCTTTGTCATTTTCTTACTTGTGATTCCAGAGTCTCCTTTTCAGCTTCTGCCAGAGCCAGTAGCAGTTGGGAAAGAAGGCTGTGCTCTTTGAAGAGTGAGTATGGATTTTTCACATCATAGACTGGAAAAAAAAAGAAAAGAAATAGCCCTTAATGTGATGGGAGCTACTCTGTAAGCTCCCTGGCAAACTTCTGCAGGCCAGCCTGTTAGCAGGTGGGGTGTTCGCTGGTTGAGTAGGTCTGATGGGAGTGAACTGGAACCCCAAATTTTTTGTTTTGTTTTTCTTTTTCTGGCTGAGCTGGGTCTTCATTGCTGTGCACAGGCTTAGTTGCTCCGCAGCAGGTGAAATCCTCCCAGACCAGGGATCAAATCTGTGTCCACTGCATTGGCAGGCAGATTCTTATCCACTGTACCCGCAAGAAAGTTCCACCCTGAATATTTTTAAAGCTCATGATATGTATCCAACCCCCACCCCCCACTCGTCTCTCAGATACTGTGCTGGGAGCAGGGCTTTGAGTCTGAAGGGAGTCAGAAGACCTGGGCCTCTGGGCAGCAGGATGCTTTCCTGGGGAGTGTAACACTTGAATCAGTCCTGAAGGCAGAGAGGAGTTCATCAGGCGGGCGGGACAGGACAGCACTTGCCCCACACAAAGTGGGCAGCATGAGAAAGACGAGGCCTGAGGCTCTGTGGGTGCAAAGGGGTGTGAGGCCAGAAAGTTGAGTTGGGATCATAAGGGTGGTCAGCATTTACACTAGACAAGAGGCTCCAGTCCCTGGTGACTACGAAGATTCTTCTGGCAGCTGGTAACAACTGAATGGGGTATGACAGAGCAGCCTTCACAGAAATGGGAGCAAGGAGAGATGAGGACTGGTGGGGTAGTTGAGGGAACTGGGATCTGACTCATGAACTCTCATATCTGCTGGGAATGTTTCCTCCCTTGAGACATTCCTAGTAAATGTTAAGACAAAGGAATTGGTTGTAAGGCGCTTTCAGGGCCGTAACCCCCATAAAACGGTGCTGTCCAACACGTTAGCTGTTATTCATACGTGACTCTCAAGGATTTAACGATGTGATGGATATGACTGAAGGACTGAATTTTTAATTTTATTTACTTAATTTGAATGTAAATAGCCACATATAAACAGTGCATTTTGTCTAGACTCAGATGAATTGGCTTCAGTGCTGACGCCTCCTGGCCATCGCATGACGAGTGATGAGCAAGAAGGAAGAGTGAAAGATACATCAGTCTGGGAGGCCAGACTGGTGGGGACACTGTCGGCAGAAATCAGCAAGTCGGGAGAAGGAAAAGAGATGCCCCTGAGACACTGTAGGACTTTTGCATTGTGGAAATAGTCAAGCAGGCTTTTGGAAAAGTCTGGAAGGAGGTTCTGGCAAGAAATGTTGACTTTTTGCCTTTCCTGGTAGTAGTGGAGGGTGTAGATATGGTGAGTTCTTCAAGGAAGACAATGAAGAGTGTGTCGTGGGAGTATTCAGCACGGAGAGTAAGGAGAGCGTCATGGGAATATCCAGGGGAGAGAGGGAGCAGAGAATTTTAGGAACCAGGCCAGGCGCGCTCGTAGCCGTGGCTTGTGGGCTGCAGAGCACAGAGGAAGAGTGGGCTTAGCCAGAGTGAAGGGGAGACGAGGCCAGGAGGAGAAAGGTGGGCATCTCATGGCAGTAATCCTAGGGTCACGCCACGCTTTCAGTGATGGACTGGACAAGCTTAACTGCTTCCTTGGAATGTTCAGTGTGATTTTCCTCCTTAGTAGAGAAGATAGATATGACAAGGAGTGTGAACTGCTCGTGTCTCTAGTTATTTTCTCTCTTCAGTCCTGGGACTTCCACACAAGAGAGTCTTAGTGCCTTTGTGTTTTTTTTTTAGCTATTGATCATTACTAATAGTTTTGAGAAACTAGTTTATCTTTACAAGAGTCTAGTTTCAGAAATTAGTGTTGGGTAGATGCAATAATGTTTAATAGCTGGGATTTTATACTCAGATTTCAAGAGTATATTCTTTGGAAAGAATTTTCATATTGCAGAATTTTAAAAAAATTATAAGCAGCACTGGTTCGTTTTTAAAAGACACCAGCAAGAATAAGGTGATAACCTGTTAACTTGTAAAGTTAGCGTGTTACTTGCTCTCAGAATACTTCTGGAGAAGTATGAAGAATGTTGAAGGGAACAGTGAACTCCGTTCCTTTTGTGTAACTGATGCACAATAAATATCTGCTTAGTAAGTGCTGAGAGAAGGCAAAGAACCAGACACACCTACAGGACTGGACTGAAATGCAGCCCGTGCCGCGTACCAGTCAGGTGACCTTGGGGGCACTTGTTGACTTCTTCAGTCTTTATTCCTCCACCTTGAAGGTGGGAGAAGTGCTCCCTACTCCCAGCATTGTGGGGATAAAATGAGAGGCTGTGTGTGAACCACCTGCACAGAGCCTGCGATGCGACAGTCACTTGGGACACGGAGGCTGCTGCTCCTCTGTCTCTGGCTGAGGTGGGCGTGGCCACGGTCATTATTTTTGCGATTTTGTTGTTCACTCACTCAGTCATGCTCCAACCCTTTGCGACCCTATGGACTGCAGCACGCCAGGCTTCCCTGTCCATCACCAACTCCCGGAGCTTGCTCAGACTCATGTCCATTGAGTTGGTGATGCCGTCCAACCATGTCATCCTCTTTCAGGGGACTTCTCTTCCTGCCTTCAATCTTTCCCAGCATCAGGGTCTTTTCCAGTGAGTCAGTGCTTCGCATCTGGTGGCTAAAGTATTTTTGCTATAGTTTTTACAAAATAATCCTCTTTTTGAAGAGACCAGGACGTTAGTTTGTCAAGTCTGATGGACTGTGAGTAAATGTGTAGGAAAAGGCAAGATTCTTGAAAGTGTTTTATATTCTGTTTGGAATTTTGCTTTATATCTTAAGATTTAACGTGTCAGAACTCAGAAGGATGGGTTTTAAAGGTCAGTGAGTATGTTAAAAGACAACTGTGACGCATTACACCTAACCTCTCACCGCAGACTAAACTTGGGAACTTGAGTCCAGATGTTTATCTGAGTCTGATTAATCTTTGTCCCTGCATTCAGAGATAAAGGCCCCAAATGCACAGCTTAGATGATACCAGGGGAAGGCCGAGTGGCAAGCTCGGGTCTCTGGGTGAGAGTGTGTTACCCTCCCTCGTGCCATAAAGGTGGGGCTCTCCTTCCTGACGTCCCTCATTTCANTACTGAAACTTCCGTTTACTGGCTACTTCCTGTGTGTTGGGCGTTGAACAAAACTGTAATGGCTTATCTCGTTAAAAAAAAATTTTTTTTTGGATTATCCCTTTTAGTCTTAACCATATCCTCAGTAGAATGCAATAGTTTTCCATATTGTAGATGAGGAAATTGAGTTTCATGATCATATAGCGAAAAAATGAATGAGCTAGGATATAAATGAGTGAACAAATTCATGTTACCATGTCATGACTTAGACCTTTGAAATATGCATATTTTATCATAAAGAGAGCTGTTAAGCTAGCCAATTTTATTGTGTATCTTTAATGTTTTGAGTAGGCAATATATTCATTGAAAAAGTACTAAAAAGAACATGGTAAGTCTCCCTCCCACCATCATTCCCTCTCCACCTACCTACTTCTCTGGAGTATTTCATACTTCCGCTCCAGATACTTATCTTAATAGCATCTTGTATTTGATCCCATGCTTTTGGTATGCAAGGACCAGTACCTATAAATATTTATCTTCCTCTCCCTCTCCCTTTATTTTATACAAAGGGTTTAAAGCTGATCCACTTTGGGCGATTTGCTATTGCATATCTTGGCTACCTCTTTGGTACAAAGGATACCACAAAGTCAATCTCTGATTGAATTAATTATCTTGCACCTTGGAGGGATTCTTCATACAGAGTATTCAGTTTGTTTAGATGGTAATTTCATATTGAAATCATTTCCAGGCCAAACTCCAGCACTGCCAAGTCTTATGTAACCAACAGAAGCGGAGCTTTCAACCAACTGCCATATGTTGTAAGGAGTAAAACCAGAGAACAGATGAGATAATTCTTAAGAAACAAGTTCTTACTCCCAAAGTCTGTAGGAAAAATATATTTGGAGTGGAAGGCAGAGGAGGGCATATGACTTATATTGAGCTTATGTACCACAGTGGAAATAATGTCTTTGCAAAATCAAATGTGTGTTACCATAAATTCTGCATCACAGTGAAAATCCACAGTTTTTTGTGGTTTAATTTTTTGTCAATTAAAATCCAATTCTTGAGAACAATCAGCTTTTTTGAAACCACAGTATCACTAAATATGAGAAAGATTCTGTTTGGCCAGCCCTGGTCTGTAAGTGATTCCCTGGACCTAGGACAGGGACCAAGTTTCCAGAGCCCTGAAGACAAGGGATAACACCCCAAAATATGGCCTCATCTTCCACTCCACGTTCATTGGCCAGGCAGCCATCAAAAGCAAAGGCCACATCTCCCAATACCTGGCAAACAAACACTCTATCACCTTATAAACTGATTGCTTCTCTGAGGTGCCCTCAGCTGTATTTCTGGAGAAACTTCAAGAGCAAGTCGAGGAGCAGCTGTCCTTCTATGAGACTGAAGAGGTGCCCTGCAGGAATCTGGATGTTGTGGTAGAGATTATTGTTCAGGCAGAGGAAGCTGATGCTGAGACTACTAGGAAGCTGGAGAAACAGGAGAAGAAATGCTTGAAGAAGAGAAAGAAAGGCTGATTGCAGTTCCCCTCACATCTTTGGAAAACTGCAGCAGTGCTCAGGAGGAGTGTCAGGAGACGAGAGCAAGACCGAAGAAGGACAAAGTGGAAGCCTCAGGAGGCCCATTGGGAGAATAGCATGGAAGAGTCATCTGTATCTTTCTCCAAACCTAAGAAAAAGAAATCTTCCAAGGAGGAGCTGGTTAGTAGTGATCTTGAAGAGACAGCTGGCAGTGGACGTCTTCCCAGAGGAAGAGATCTTTCCCAATAGAGGAACCAGTTAGTGACCCTGAAGGGTCAGGAAACAAGAGTGTCCCCAAGAAAAAGGGGGAGATTCTCCTCCAGGGAGAAACTGTAACCAGTGGACCTGAAGAGGCTGCTGCCAGCAAGAGCATCAGCTGCAAGGGATGAGAAAGTTCCTAAAAGATGTCCCAGGAAGACTAGAATGGATGTTTCACCAACAGATCAGGCCCATGGAGCTGTTTCACAACCCATCCCCTGTGTCCCAATGAAAACAAATTTCCAAGAATAGATAAATAAGGCTAAGACTCAAATGCAGAGATTTTTGTTGGTTGAAATCAGCTTGCTCAGATAGGTAGAATCACAAACAGGCAAATGTGTTCCTCACAAAGAGGCAGTCACTGGAATCACTCAAGACGACAGCTGCGAGGTGTGTGGAGTCCTGAGACAACAAGGAATTCAGACATCCCTGGTCAGTCTCCAGTTGTCCTCTCTTCCCATACAGGGATGTGTGGGTGTGGAGTAACCCTTCCTCCAGCAATGGCTGTCTTGATGACAGAGTCTGATTCCTCATCTCCACAAATAAATAGCTAGTTGCAGGTGACAAGAAGGAGCACACTCTATCTTTAAAGTCTTTTGATGCATTTCCTACCAATTAAAGTACCTCTGTGGTAAGGTCTTCCAGGTCAGCTGCACTGTGCCCTGCGGCACGCAGGCCTGCAAGTCCACGGCTGCTCGGCCCAGATTTCAGGCGTCAGTGAACATGGCCCACCAGGAGCTGCCAGCCGGCTCTCCGCAAGGGGAAACCACCTTTGTCTTGGCCTCTCCAGAGTCCTTCCCAGCCCTACCACCAGCTGTTTTGAATTCTCCTGAAACTCAACTGAGCTAGGCACACACCCATGAGGTCCCACAGCCTTCTTTGCCCTGCGATTCAAACTACTAGAAATACGTATTAACAGAGGGTTATTGCGTGTCATGCTTCTTAAGAAAATGTCCCCTTTTCCTTCCTGATAGCGTGCTTGGAAACATTTATACCAGAATATTCACGTAAGGTACTCTCTGGAATGGCCTGACTTAGTGGTCCTCGAGGGCGACTGTGTAGAGGACGGGGGCTGGGAGAGTCATTGCTCTTACTTTGAAGTAAAGCTGTACAGAGTCCGCCTCCTGAAGCTGGTTCCCTGGTGCTCGCTGACTGTGATTTTGCCTGTGTTTTCCGTCCCCAGGTATTGGCGGAGGACGCTGGGCATGCAGGTCCGCTATGTGCGCCACGAAGACTACCAGTTCTGCTATTCCTTCCGCGGCAGGCCTGGCCACAAACCTTCCATCCTCATGCTCCATGGGTTCTCTGCCCACAAGGACATGTGGCTCAGCATGGTCAAGGTGGGGTGCTAGAGCCTTCCCTCCTCAGAGGGTGTCACTCAGTAAAAAAAAGAAGAGAGGGGCTTCTACTTGAATGTGATGTCGTCAGCAGTGGTAGAAAGCCGAGGGAGCCCGGTACAATGGCTCAAAGCACCCTAAACTAGTGTAGTATATTATTCAGATCCCTTTATCAGACAGAACTTACTGAGCTGAATGTTATTTATACAATCGGTGGCTCACCAACGATTTCACCTTATGACTGTTTCTTTGGAAAGTTTCTGATACTCTGCTTCATATTCGGACTGTCATGATTATCAAAGGCCAGGATTTGAAAAGTCATTGCCGTATACTCCAAGATGCCCCTCTTCTTCCCTTCTCTGCTTCTCTTCCTCTCTCCCCATCTCCTTCTCCTCTCTTCCTTCCATTTCTGCTTTCTCTTTCCCTTAGCCCTTTAGAGAAGCAGTCTTGATCTGACAGCTTTCTGGGATGGTTTCTCAAATCACTCACTTTCTGTCCTGGTTTATTTGGTTGTGTCAACTTGCTTTAGTTGGTAAAAGTGAACAGCTGGTGAAGATGAGGGCTGGGAGAAGTCTGGTAGAGAAGGACCTCAGGCTCCCACCTAAGCAGGACCTGACTAATCCCAAGCATGCTCTACATGAGGACGAAAGGGCTCACACATCCCCTAGTTTCTTATTTCCGAAGTTCAGTATGAGGACGGTCATCATGCTTTAATGAACCTCTGACTTCCTCTTCATCTTTCATATAACTGGTTAGTTGTTTATTGATAGCTGATATATCTCATATTCCTGGTTAAATGCGGCATATATTTAAATGGAAGAAGGTGTTTAGGATAAAAATACCTAAGGAATTAGATCTTAATGTAAAAAAAAACAGAGTTGAGACCAGAACTAGGGCGATCAGACATAGTTCTTAGGAGAAGTGTTGCTTCTGTGGGCTCTGGAGCTGGCCGGGGCTCTGGGAGAACAGAATCACCCAGTGTATATTAATGGTTGCAAGTTGGTGGCTGCGAGACGGATAAGCATAGAAGGGATGAGGGAAAGGAGAAGGAAGCAGGGCCTGCCAGCTGGTGTCAGGAAAGAGTGAAGGATGCAAGCTGCTCCCTGACCTCTGCTCTCCCCTTTCCAGTCATCCCAAGGCCTCTTCCATTGTGTATTAGACTGTGGGGGCTTCTGCTCTCTGTAAGGCTCCTGGCAGTGTTTATTCATGTCAGATGTTACTAGGGGAAGACACAGGGCGGTTTATGTTCCGTCCTCCCCAGCGGGGAGGCTGTCCAGGTCACTTGGTAAGTGGGGGGAGCTGCCCAGAAACATGGGCAGACATGTTCTGACACCACATTCTGACTCTCTGGGCCTGTGTGTCCCCAGTTCCTCCCGAAGAACCTGCACCTGGTCTGCGTGGACATGCCAGGGCATGAGGGCACCACCCGCTCCTCACTGGATGACCTATCCATAGATGGGCAAGTCAAGAGGATACACCAGGTAAGCAGGGAGGCTCCACCAAAAAACTGCCCAGGTGGGTCTTGCCCACCGTTGCATCCTCAAGTCTGAAGAACAGTCAACACGGGTTCCGTTTTGATTCATAATTGCAAATAAAATGGCAGCAGCCCAGTGGTATCCTCGGTCAGCTGTAGAGGGTCAGGGCTTATTGCTGACTTCTTTAAACCATTATAACTGTTTCTGGAGAAATACAATCTCATTTTCTCAACTCTTCAAAAAGGGACTTTAGAATTCCTCAAGACCATTTATTTTTTTTAGAGTGTAATGTTTTGGTTGCCAGCTGCTTGATGACGGTAACAGCATGTCTCCCTAGTTGTGGAGGATGGGGAGGGTGATCGTTTCATTTTGTTCTCATTTAGTATCTTTCTTCAGCCCTGTCTGACTGAGCTTTCAGAGTCATGGGGCTCATGAACCATTTCAAAATTTAACAGTTCATACTCTTCAAGTTGACATTAAATATTTTCTCCATTCAAGGATGTTTATTTAATGTCTGCCCCTCTCCTCTCTTTAAACTGTGTATTATTTGGAAGCAAGGAACCTTGTTTCTTTGACCTTTTGCTGTATCCTGAGCAGCTGACCATGGTTGCTTATACGTAATAGATAGCCAATAAATATTTTTTAGATGAATGGGCAGATGTAGGGTATAGTTGGTTGAATGGTTGGATAGAGGGAAAGTTGGATGGATGGTTGGATGAACGGTCGAATGGTTGAATAGATGAATGGATAGGTAGTTACATGAATGGATGTTTGGATGGTTGAATAGAAGGATGGGTGGATAGCTATATGAATGGATGGGTGAATGGTTGGGTAGACAGATGGATAGACAGTTACATTAATGGATGTTTAGATGGATGGGAAGCACTGTAAATTATAGCCAGTCAGCAAACTATGGCCTCTGGGCTTCATTTGCTCTGCCACTGAGTTTTGTAAGCTGTTTATTGGAAGACGGCCACAGTCACGCGTTTACATGTTGCCTTTAGCTGCTTTTGTGCTACAGCAGGAGAGCTGAATAGTTGCAGCAGAGAGAACAGGCACACAGAGCAGAAAATATTTACTCTTGGGATCTTTATTTTAAAAATTTGCTGGCTCATGAATTTGAGGGATCTTTGTTGATTTTACACTTAAAAACGACCCCTCAATAACCTATGTCAGGTAAAGAAGAGTACATGCATGTAACAGGGCTCCTCTGGATAATCTAGTAGATTTCAGATCCCCCTTCATCAGTAGCCCTTTTCTGCTTGTCCCCATAGGAAGTACAAGTTTTCAACCCTGGAATCCCCATTGTCATTGTCCACAGTTGTATAACCAAGCCCCTTTCTCATTTCCCTTCCTAGTTTGTAGAATGCCTCAAGCTGAACAAAAAGCCCTTCCACCTGGTAGGCACCTCCATGGGCGGCCACGTGGCTGGGGTGTATGCTGCTTACTACCCGTCAGATATCTGCAGCCTGTCCCTTGTGTGCCCTGCTGGTGAGTTGTAAGACTCAGATCACCCTGCGAGTGACGTGGACGCAGCGGGACCTGAATCTCTGAAGAAGTCAATGACGGTTTCTGCTGTGACTGTCTTTTTAGAATCATCTTTTTGACAATATTGTAGAGATACTAAAAAAGTTTGCCTTAGTGGCACAATCAAGCAATAGTTGCATAACCATAATTGTAACTATACTGAGCTTTAAAATATAGAGCCAGCTTTGTCCCACAAAGAATCAGAGGTAGTTATTTAAAAAGTGTATAAACCTTCACAGGATGTAAATACTTTGAAGTATAATGATAATATTAACATCTAACATTTATTGAATTTTTATGAGCTAAACTCTATATGGATTTAATCCTTACCATAACCTTGTGAGGTGAAAGTACTGTTATTATGCGTCTTTCTTTTTTGGCTGAAAACTCAGAGATCTTTTTTCATTGCAAGATTTTTTTTTTAATTAACAAACTTTGGGGTCTGATCTTAAATGTGTTCATGTCTACTTGAGCTGTAACATGTCCTCAGAAATTATGATCTGAAGTTGGATTTTTTTTTTAATTTTTAAAATATGGAACACTTCATGAATTTGCATGTCATCCTTGCTCAAGAGCTATGCTGATCTGAATCTGTATTGTTCCAGTTTTAGCATATATGCTACTGAGACGAACACTAAAATTGGATTTAAAACTTATATACATATACCCCACTCCAGTACTCTTGCCTGGAAAATCCCATGGCTGGAGAAGCCTAGTGGGCTTCAGTCTATGGGGTCAGTAAGAGTCTTACACGACTGAGCGACTTCACTTTCACTTCTCACTTTCATGCATTGGGAGAAGGAAATGGCAACCCACTCCAGCGTTCTTGCCTGGAGAACCCCAGGGACGGGGCAGCCTGGTGGGCTTCCGTCTATGGGGTCGCACAGAGTCGGACACGACTGAAGCGACTCAGCAGCAGCAGCAGCATGTATATAAATCTTCATACTTGAATTTATAGTATGTTAGTAAGAAAGATGTTTCTCTCTTTTTCCTTCTCTTGCTTCCCTCTTCATCGCTGGTAATTTACTGGAGTATGGTTTACACATAGTAAATTGTCTAGATTTTCAGTACCTATCTCAGTGGCTTTTTACATATGTAATTATTATCCAGATGAGGATAGTATGCCCATTTTATAGGTGCACATTATGTTAGTGCTGGAGCCAGGATAGGAACCGGCCCTAAACTATCTGACTCCAGAACCCAAGCTGTGGTTTTTGGAGAAGTCCTTTCATATTCACTACCTCTTTTATATGACTCGTATCCATCACCTTCTTTACCTACTAGAACCCGACCATGAACTGAACTTGTGCACCTTCTACTGAAACATAACTAACTTTATCTTTGAAACCTTTCAACTCATTCAGAAAGTTAAGTTTTCAGGTCTGTTAAGCTCGTTGAAATTGAAGGCAAGTTCCCAAAGGGTTTTCCTTTTCCCAAGCACTGTGTCTGAAGTCATTTGATCTTATAATGATACAGTCTGAGAATTGGAAGGGACTTACCAGGTAGTCCAGTGGTTAAGACTCTGTGCTCCCAAAGCAGAGGGCGTGGGTTCAATCCCTGGTTGGGAAACTAAGATCCCGTATGTTGCACAACTCAGCCAAGAAAAAACAAAGAGTTGGAGCCCCTCTGGAATGTTATCAGATTTTAAATCACTTATGGAAGGTCAGCTCTACTGACTAACTGACTTTTTTGAGTGTATATTCATTTGCCCAGAGAAGAGTTTTATACCTGAGTTTCCATTAGAAAGTTAGAATTGAATTTGTTTGTATGCAAAAGTGAAAAGATACACTTTTTTTACTTTGAAATAATTTTAAATTTATAGAAATGTTGCGAAGATAGTACCCTTCACCCAGTTCTCTCCTTTAACAGCTCACATAGCACAGCATATTTGTCACAACCAGGAAACCAACATGGGTGTATTTAGTTCAGTTCAGTTCAGTCGCTCAGTCGTGTCTGACTCTTTGCAACCCCATGAGTCGCAGCACGCCAGGCCTCCCTGTCCATCACCAACTCCCGGAGCTCACTCAGACTCACGTCCATCGAGTCAGTGATGCCATTCAGCCATCTCATCCTCTTTTGTCCCCTTCTCCTCCTGCCCCCAATCCCTCCCAGCATCAGAGTCTTTTCCGAGGAGTCAGCTCTTCCCATGAGGTGGCCTACTATTAACTAAAATCAGGCTTTATTTAGATTTCATTAGTTTTTCTACAATTGTCCTTTTCTGTTGCAGGAGCCAGTTCAGGATATACCACATGACGTTTAGTTTAGGATTATTTTTAAAGCAAAAATAAATAGATCGTGTAGTCTGCCCGTGGCATCATGAGAGCTGCACAACACGCGTGTTGGACGTAGAGGAGCTGCTGAATACAGGAGCTTATGAGCTGTGGGTTCTGTAGCCCAGTGTGGCTTCCACTGCCTCTCTTTCTAAGCTCTGGCTCTTCAGCTAAGTTAAACACCTAGAAACTTGCTCAGTGTTGGAAATGAAGTTAGTTTTATGCCCCTTCATACGTGAGCTTGTGTAAACTCTTGTGTCCTGCGTCAGGTGATAGAAAATAATGGTCAGTCTCAAGGCTCTTCTGGCTCGGGATTGCCTAATGGTCCCCTGGAGGGGGAGGGCAGTCCTGCCCTCCTGCCCCAACGTGTGGGACAGCTCCAAAGGGGACTCGCTCTCATTGCATTCTATGTGCTGACCCCAAATAAGAGATTATTCAGTGGGTCCAGGCTGAAGGAAGGAGTACTCAGTCAGTCCACTCTAGCCATGCGTTTCACCAGGCCTCCTCTCCACCCTTACAGATGTGTGAGAGGTCCTCAGGCAGGGTGTCTCCTAGACTCTCAGACTCTTGTTAATTTCAGTCCTACGGGTGAATCCCCTGGCAACTTAAGTGCAGATTCTGATGTAAGAGACTTAGGGGAGGGGCTGAGGTGCTGCGTTTCTTCTGGGCTCCCAGTTTCTGTAGCCAGCCCTTAAGATGTTCTGAAGAAAACAATTTTTTCCTATGTTTCTCAAATTGTGATTTTGACTTTGAGCAAGGATGCCAGTACCAATTAAAAAGAAATCTACCAGTGGAAAGCACCTAAGATACGTTAGGTCTGGGCTGATTTTGGAAGTTCTCTATATAAAATGGGGTATGGTAAGAAGGTAGATATATTGCCAAGCTTTTTTGATTTGAATCCCCCAGGTCTGCAGTACTCAACTGATAATAAATTTGTGCAACGGCTCAAAGAACTGCAGGAGTCGGCTGCCGTAGAGAAGATTCCCTTGATCCCGACCACCCCGGAGGAGATGAGTGAAATGCTGCAGCTTTGCTCATACGTGCGCTTCAAGGTGCCCCAGCAGGTACCGTGGACTCCACAGCAGTGTGCTTGCCTCTGCCCTGCTCAGGTGGCCAGGGCCAGCTTCCCTGCTGCGTTCCCTCCTTGTCCTCAGCTTTCATTCATTCAGCAAGTGCCATGCTTGTGATGTATCCAACACTGTGCTTGGGCACCCTGGGGAAGAAATGAGACAGAGAAGGCCAGGGGGAGAAGCAGTCAGTTAACAAGACAGATAATTTCATATTGTGGTAAGTTTTCTAGAGGAAATGAAGATAGAGCTGTGCTTGAAAACAGAGAGGCAGGAGAAACTTTGATAAGGCTCTATAAGAAAACAGCCTGAGCAGGGATGCATAAAACAGTCAAGTTCAAGATGCTGAAAGGAGAGGCCAGGGTGACTGGAGCCCAGAATGTGAGGGAAAGAGTGGGTTGAGGTGAGGTTGGAATAGGACGCAAGGGCTGAATCAAAGATTCTCATTTTTTAAAAAAGTTTCAGGGCCCTTTTAACACCCTTAAGAATTATTGAGAATCCCAAAGAGCTTCGTTTTATGAAAGCTGTAACTATTGATGTGTACCATATTAGAAATTAAACCCCAGGAGAACTTAAAATACAAGAATACACAAGTACTCATTTCATTAGCTATCAGAATAGTGACATTATTCATCATTCTGTAGACTCTGAAAATCAGCATGCTTTTGAGAGAATCAAAGTGAAAAAGGCAAGCAACGTTTAGTGTTATTATGAAAATAGTTTGATGTCATATAATCCCAAGAACCGCTTTGAGAACCACTAGGCTGGATCACGTAGAACTTTTAAGAGATTATGGGAAGGAGACTGGAGTTCTTCTAAATGCAGTAGGAGAAGCACTCAAGAGTTGCAGGCGAACACAGACAGAAACGGAGAAGCCCGTGAGTGTGCTGTGTTACTCCAGGATGAGGGTGTAGACAGGATAGTGGTAGTGGAGAATGAGATCCGAGAAGCTTTGGAAGGAAGCAGGTAGGACTTACTGGCCAGTGGGAAGTGGAGGATGAGAAAGTGTGAGGCACAGGTGACTTCTGACACTTTAGTTGGATAAAGGTGGTGTTTTCTTCCTCTTTTAAAAAATTGTTATTATTTTCCGGCTACGCCATGTGGCATGTGGGATTCTCGTTCCCCCGACTAGGGATCGAACTTGTGCTCCGTGCAGTGGAAACGTGGAGTCTTAACCACTGGACTGCTAGGGAAGTCCCAAGGTAGTGTTTTCTGAGTAGGGGAAGGGGAGGGAGGGTGGGTTTGGGGCATCAGCTAAGAGCT
>SJYA01002835.1:2012473-2056195 GCA_006410615.1 Neotragus moschatus | reverse complement strand
GGGTTTGGGGCATCAGCTAAGAGCTCCATTTTAATGTGTTAAGTTCAAGTTCCCTGAGACGCCATCACATGCAGGTGTCATGTAGACATAGAAATATAAGCGGAGCTGAGAGAAGTCTGGCCTGGGCTGTGTAATTAGAGCCATCAGCCAAGGATGGTATTAAAAGTCATGGGTCTAAATGAGGTTGTGCAGGAGATACTGTGGGGAACTGAGAGTCCATGAGTGAGACCTCCCAGCAGTACATTCTCTCACTCTGTCTCAGGAGCTGGACGCTGCCTGGGGGTGGGGTGGGTCCTCCTGGGAGTTGAGAGAATGGGCTCTGTGCAGAGGTCCTGAACCTGACTTGTTAATGGATGTGGCCCATCTCTGAGGAAGCATCATAGAATCAGATTCCATGGCATGTTCTGTCCATGAAGTTCTCTTTTCAGTCATGACTTTACATTGCTCCTCTCTCAGCACTGATCTCTTCCAGAATAGAGTAAACAAGTAGGGTTTTAGAAAATTTCGTGTTTTGAGTTGTCAGAGAAGTGAAGACACTGGGAGAAAAGAAATGCAGATCCCAGAGTCTTTCCCTGGTAGGCAGGGAGGAGCCCCCAGGCACTCAGCCTACTATGTCACGTGGTGTAATGACTGTGTTGGTGGCTTGTGCCTTCCGTTCCTACCTCTGTAAGAGCAAGGACTGTGTCTTTGGTTGTTCTTTTCCCAGCCTATGGCAAAGTGCTTGCGTGAGATAGGTCCTAGGTATAGAGCGGATGGATCGGTGGATGGGAGGAAGCCTGAACAGCGCAGGGATGGAGAATGGACGTGTGGGTGGATGCAGGGAGGAAGGGTGCATGTGTATGCATACAGCACTGATTTAGGGGCGCAGAGAGATGGGTGGCCGAACCCATGGATGGCTGGGAGGGCGTCTGGAAACGGCAGAGACGGAGGGTGACGGATTGGTGGATGCAGGACAGATGGATACATGGGTAGATGTGTGCACATGTGATTCAGAGGTGCTGTGTGGATGGGTGATGGATAGCTGGATGTCTGCATGAAGCAGGGATGGAGGATGACGGGTAGCTGCAGGCTAAGTGGACACATGGATGGTGTGTGCATGTCTGAGTCAGAGGGGCAGGATGGATGGAGAGGCAGGGGTGCGGAGCAGAGGGGGAGGGCGGATGGATGAATGCAGGATGGAGACACGTGTGGGCACAGGGCGGATAGCAGAACAAAGGAAATACCTGATGCTGAGCACAGTGTGGACCGTTTGCCACTGGTCTCACCTCTGGGCTGCCACTTCTGGAAGAGTCATGCTCCAGCGGGTGGGTTTCGTCCAGAGCAGTTATGACTGGGTCTTCCCACTTCAGTCAGTGTGCAGGACTCCTGAGAGTGTATTGAAGGTGTTCAGTCCATTCCTAGGGAAATGAGAGGAGTGACGGCTGCTAATGTGACCCCAGGCCCCTACCTCAAGAGCCCTGAGGTGGGGGAGAGGCGGGCCCCAGCACCTCTCCGGGCCGGTCTCCCAGGTCCAGGAGCCCTGGCCTGTCGGCGTGTGCGGCAGCCCTACAGCCTGCCGTGTCACACAGTAAGCTCAGGACATCAAAAGCCTTCCCAGAACTTCCCCAGTGGTTGATGTCTTCACTGCTTAAGAGGCCCGTCATCCCCAGTAGTTAACTTTTTAAAATAGACCTTGTTTTATATTGGGTATTACTGAGTAATTACTTGATATTATTTTCATTCAGATTATGTCTCAGGATAAGCAGAGAATTCCTCATAGGTGAAGCAGCTTACATGCCACTGGGGTCCTTTGGCTTCACAGTTATTCCCAGAGTTCCTTCCTTATGAGAAAGAAGAAGCCTCTTATGAACCTAAGTCCCCATTACATTGCATTGCCATCAAGGGAATTTGGAGACCAGGCCTTAAACCTTGACAACGCCCGAAACTGCTGCCTTTGATTTCCCCTCTTTGTCCCAGACCCTTCTGAGGCCTGAGGATACGAATCCTCCCTCGCCTTCTGACTTTCGGTTGTTTATCCCTAGATCCTGCAGGGCCTTGTCGACGTCCGCATCCCTCACAACACCTTCTACCGAAAGCGTAAGTAGCCCTGTGTTGACCTCTGAGCCTGTGGCACATCTTATGGGTGGCCGGCTCGTCTTCCTTACGTTTCTGAGACTTTGAGAGTTTTCTGGGACCCGTCAAGAGAGACACAGTGCCTTAGACTCAAAGACTACATATACCCTGCATATATCCTATATCTACATATACACTATATATTTCCTAAACTTGGTGGTGTCCACAGCACGGCCCACACTCAATTTATTTTCCTTCCCTCCAAAGTGTTTTTGGAAATCGTCAGTGAGAAGTCGAGATACTCCCTCCATCAGAACATGGACAAGATTAAAGTCCCGACGCAGATCATCTGGGGGAAACAAGACCAGGTATGTGGCATGTCCCGGGGCTGCCTGTGCCAGTTATACCGGCCTCCAGGGACAAACTCATGGTCCTTTATGAAGGGAGTCTGGCTGCCCTCTGATACCAGGGGGAGGTGGTGCACACCTGGTGCCAAGTGCCGGCGTTCACAGGGAGTTGAGGGCAGTGACGCTGACCTCTTAAAATGTGTGACAATTTGAAAGCGTTTTTGTAAATTGTCTTTCTCAAAGCCATATAGTCACATGGTATAGAAGCCTTGAAAAAGTACAGAAAGATGGATAAGAGTACACTCGGTCTCTTTGACATCCTAGATCCCAGTTCCTATTTCTTCAAGGCAGCACTTACCGTTTGTGTGCATTTCTTTTAAATTTTCTAAGGCAATGGTTTTTGCACACGCTTTTTCTAAAAGGGCCAGATAGTAAATATTTGCAACTCTGCAGGTGATAAGTTCCTGTTACATTTATTCAGCTCTTCTGTTGTGATGGTGACATGCAGAGCAAATGGCAGGCAGAGCTCCAGGGAGCCTGCAGTCACAAAGCAGGCAGGGGCTGTTGTTTGCTGGTTTCTAGTCTAAGCATCTGTCAGCGTGCCTAAAGAAGTGTTATGTATGAGATTTTGAAACATGCAGTATATACAGTTTTGCACATCAATTGCTTCATATATATGAGAAATAGGTACCTTGGAAATCATTTAATATCAGCTTGAAGAGATCAACACATTCTAGTGCTTTAAATATTTGATTTTGAAGTAATCTCACATTTACAGCATAAGTGTAAAAGGAGTACAGAGTACTCCTGTATCTACGTTACCTAGTTTCATCAGTTTTGACTGCTTGTTCAAAAATTCACGTGCTATAAAACTTACCTTGTTGCCCACCCCACTGCAGCCAGGTGTAGAAAGCTTCTGTCATCCTGTAAGTTCTCTCTTGCCCATTTGCAGTTCATCTCCATTCCTGCCCCAGCACTGTTCAACCACTGACCTGCTTTCTGTTTCTAAAGTCTTGTCGAGAATTTAGCTACCTAAAATGTTCATAACATGATATTTTACCGTGGTAGTTCTTTTGCCTCTGGCTTCTTCCACTCAAGCGCAACCTTTCTGCGGTTCATCCATATCGTCGCCTGTGCCAACAGTGTGTTCCTTCCTATTGCTGGGAAGGAATGTCATTCCGTGATATGTATGTGCCGCATCTTGCTCACTACCAACTCTCTAACATTTACCTCCTCATCCAGACAGATGTAGAAATATGTGTTTTGGGGCCATTTGGAGTAAGCTGCTTATGTCACGTCCCTGTACCCCCAGTGCTTCAAGGGCTATTTACTGCAGCCTAGAATACTACCTCACATGATCGCAGGACATTGTCACACTCGGGACATGATCACTGATGACATAGCTGTTAACGAACGTACAGTCCGTATTTCAGATGGATTCCTTGTTTCAGGGACGTCCTACATAGAGTGCTCCTCCTCCTGCCCCTGTAACCAGGGTCACATGCTGTGCGTCGTGTCTTTAGTTTCCTTTTATATCAAATGATGCCCTCTTTCTGCCTTTATCTTTCATAACACTGAGATATTTGAAAACTGTGGGCCAGTTTTTTTTTGGGGGGGGAGCAGTTATTTTACAAAATGTTTCTCAGTTTGAGTTGGTTGGCTGTTTCCTCATGATTAAATTTGGGATACATTATCCCTGGCCAGAATATCTCATGGGTAGTAAGACTTCACATCCTCAGAAGGAGAATGTCTTTCCTTCAGTGGTGGGAATTTTTTAAACTATTATTTATTTTGGGGGCTGCACCATATGGCATGTGGGATCTTAGTTCCTCAACTAGGGACTGAAACTGTGCCCCTAGGGAGTGGAAGCCTCTTAACCTCTGGCCTGCCTGGGACATCCCAGTGGTGGGAATTTTGATTGATTGTGACATCTGATTTCTTATTTCTCCACTTGCAACTAATAAGCACTCTGCGGGGAGGCACTTTGAGACCACGTGGATATCCTGGTCCTCATCAAACATTTCCCTCTAGATTTACCACTCGTGAATGGCTGTTGCCCAAAACAAAATTTTATGTTCTTTTTGGAGCTGCATAGTATGCCGTAATCTGCTGCGTTAGTGCCCTACTGATGGTTGCTTAGGTCATTTTCAGTTTTTGTCACTAAACCACACCTTGACGTGCATCGTTACACATGTGTGTTTGCGGTGTGAGAGTGTATCTGAAGGGTCAGTTCTTGGATGTGGAATAGCTTGATCAAAGGCTTTGTGCATTTTAAAATTTTGACAGGCTTTTTGACAGGCTTGGTCATATGGCTCTGTTAGTTTGCCAGGCCTGCTGTAACAAAGTACCACAAATTGGGAGGCTTAAACAACAGAATTACGTTGGCTTCCAGTTCTGGCATACAGATACACTGGGGGCTTTCCTGGTGGCGCAGATGGTATAGAATCTGCCTGCAATGCAGGAGAGCTGGGTTCAACCCCTGGGTCGGGTAGATCCCCAGAAGGAGGAAACGGTAACCCACTCCAGTATTCTTGCCTGGAGAACTCCAGGGACAGAGGAGCCTGGTGGGCTGCAGTCCGTGGGGTCACAAAGAGTTGGACATGACTGAGGACTAACACTGTAACACCAGTTCTGGAGACTGTGAGTCCAAGACCCAGGCCGCAGCAGACTGGTTCCTTGTGGGAGGGGGAAGCAGAGCCTGTTCCCTGCCCTCCCCTGAGCTCCTGGGAGTCTGCTGGTGAACGTCGGGGTTCCGCGCCTTGTAGACGCCTCACCCTGACATCTGCCTTCAGCTTCACGTGATGCCATCCCGGGGCCCGTGCATCTCAGTGTTTAAACCTCTCGTTTTTGTAAGATGCCAGTTACGATGGATTAGGGGTCCGCATACTAGATTAGGAGTTCAGCCTGCTCCAGTGTGACGTCATCCTAACTAACTGTGTCCACGATGACCCAGTTTCCCAGTAAAGTCACATTTTGTTAGAACCTGAACATATGAATTTGGGGAGGGGGCACAATCCATCCATAATAAACCTGCCAATGAAATACTGACTTACACTTCAGAAACTCCCTTTTTATTTGCAGCCGTTCTTTAGAAATCATCTTACTGAATGTTCTTGAAAAGTTTAAAACAAGAGGTGGTGGTGGGAAATGGAGCCTTTATAAGGCCCGCAGGCAGACAGAATTACAGTGTCTGTCAAAAGGTATCTGGTTGTCTCACGCTGTTGACTGTCGTGAGAAGGGAGATGGGAGCAAAGCTGTCCCTGTTGAGAGAGCGCCCCTGTGGACGCTGAGGTGCAAGCCACCATTGTGAGCCCTGGGCAGACTGCACATGCCCACCGCGTGTGTGGTGTGAACACGGGCAGGAAGTCAGGCTGCACTTCAACTGCCCATGACTGTGGGAGGCCCAGGAAAGGAGACTGGGGAGAAGCCAGGTCTGTGTCCCTGGCGCAGGGGGCAGGAAGGGCGGAGGCGCCGGTGTGCAGCCATCTCAACGTCAGCCAGGTGCCCGAGAANCTGCCCATGACTGTGGGAGGCCCAGGAAAGGAGACTGGGGAGAAGCCAGGTCTGTGTCCCTGGCGCAGGGGGCAGGAAGGGCGGAGGCGCCGGTGTGCAGCCATCTCAACGTCAGCCAGGTGCCCGAGAATGCCCGGTGCAGGAACCAGGGCACCAGGAGGAGGGAGGACTCATGTGCCCCCTTCACAGCAGCCAAGGGACTGAAAGCAGCTTTGTGGACGCCTGAGCGGAGACGCGGGACCCAGGCGGGGCCAGCAGGCGGTCATTCAGTCAGAAACCAGAGCCGGGACAATGATGGCCTTTCTTCATCTCAAATCCCCAAGGTGTCGTGGGCTTTCAGGGACCAGCAGGGAGAGGCGAGATCGCATCATGCTCCCCGTCAGCTGTTCCTTCTTGTGTTTTCTCAGCCCAGGGTGCCCTGTGCTCTGCTCACCCTACTTCCTGGTGGGCAGCAAATCTTGGTATTACCAGTCTGGGTTGAGGAGAATAAAGCTCAAGAGCAGACAGTGCTCGAATTTGTTGGGATTTTGCTTTCGGCGTTAAGGCCGGAGCGGAGGGGCCGCCTTGTCTGGTGTGAGGGGCGAGGTGAAGGTGAGAGTGGTGAAGCGAAGGAGGCGAATATAAATCTGACCCTGAAGGAGGAGAAAGTCAGGTAACTGCGTCGGGGTAATAGCAAGGTGTAACCCAGGTGAAAATGAAAGGGAGTTTGAAAACCTGGGAAAGTGGTGGGCTTCACGTGGGAAGAACATTGGCTGTTATTCACACACTTCAGGGTCTGGTCACAGCTCGGGGATCCCCTGAGCGCCTTCAGGACCTACTCCTCTGGTTTGTGATAATTTGTGTCCGCCTCTTGCATCTCTCCTGTGTGGCCTCCCCATAGCCTGGCCTCCCCTGGACCAGCTGCAGGGTGTAATCTCCTGGCCCAGCCCGATCACATGCCTTAACACAGCCCCAAGGCTCCCCACTGCCCCCAGACTGAGACCCGACTCCCAGCACGGCCAGATGTACAGATCCACCCTCCCCTCTCACACGGCTGTCCCTTGCACGTGCCATCCTCCCACCCTTGTGCTGTCCCTCTTCCACGATCTCCCTCCCCCATGGCTCCTCAGCTCCCAGGATCCTCCCCCATCAGAGTCTTTGCCACCTTGCGCTGCACTTGCCTGCGTTCCAGTTTGGCTTCCCCACCATACCAGGGCATCCTCAGGGCAGGGCCTGTGTTTCCAGCGCAGTAACACTGCAGCAGCATACCTCCTGCCACCGAGCTGCAGAGTAAAACATGAGGCACGTGGTTACTTCCATCAGAGAGCCACAAGCCCCAACACCAAAGTGACTTGGTTCTAAAAATCACCCCTGCCAAGCCTGGACGGGAGTTCTGTCCACGGAGTGCATTCGGGCACCTGAACCCTTTCCATCTAGTTTCCTCTCTTGTCCCGCAGGTGCTCGATGTGTCCGGGGCAGACATGTTGGCCAAGTCAATTGCCAACTCCCAGGTGGAGCTCCTGGAAAACTGTGGGCACTCAGTGGTGATGGAGAGGCCCAGGAAGACAGCCAAGCTCCTTGTGGACTTCTTAGCTTCTGTACACAACACAGACAACAGCAAGAAGCTGGACTGAGGCCCCAGCTGCAGCCTGAGCTCCACACCCAGCCTCCACTCCTGTCTCTAGAACCTGACACAGCCACCACTTCTCAGGGACCCTGCCCCAAATGTGGAGGGAGCACCCCTGTCCCTGAGGAAGCCAGCCCCCGCTCTATCCCTGGTCTCTATAGATCCACAGAGCCTCAGGTGCCATGAAGAAATCTCCAAGATGTTTTTTCACAAAATGCAAATTCACATGGAACAACAAAAGAAAACCCATCCATGAAATCTACCCAGAAATCTTCACGTTCCTGTTGCAGAGTGCCCACATTGGACCACTGAGGACACTTCCTTTAAGATGTTCCTCACAGACTGAGATTCCAGGTGTTTCTGTGGCTTTAGACATTCTCCTGTGCATAGTCAGTGCCTGTTTTAGGAGCATTAGCCCCCCTTCACCAAGCCCCTTGTTTATGTCTGATTTAAGTTTTGCGTGCCATGTGTGACTGCCGCCCGTCAACTGCAGGACCGTGGAGGAACACGGCAGGCTGGAGGAAATGCACACGCAGGAGACACGGTCTGCCTTAGCTGGCTTGCAGAGCAGCGGAGAACACAGGCGGCTGATTCGACCAGCACCCTGTGTCAGCTGATGTCCCCCGTGATCCTGGGTGGCGCAGTACCAAGAACCCTGGCAGGGTGGGTTTCCTGGGAATAATTTATTATTAAAAAAAAAGACTAATAAAGCAATAATATTCTAGACATCTATCTAAATAATCAGACTCGGGTTCCACTCCAAAGCACCTCTTTTCTATCTTGCTGTGCTACTGAAAAACCTTTGGATGTTTGTTAATGAATTCTGTGAATTCTGTGAACAATAATGTAATTGAAAATAAATCTAAACTGCTGTAAAAGTGACCACAATGACATGAAATAAATGTAATAAGTTTAGATCAGCAACATGCAAGTGGTTTCTGTTTCTAAGCTCTTAATGAAGGGTAGAGTTGGCAGATTTTCTGTCAACTTTAAAATGTGTTTCTTGTTTGCTTTCTTAAAATTATTTATTTATTTATTTTTGAAGTGTTTTTACTTTTTGTTTAGCTGCTTCAGGTCTTCGTTTCAGCATGCAGAATCTTTTTGGCTGCGGCATGTGAATTCCTAGTTGCAGCATTGGGGCTAGTTCCCTGACCAGGGGTAGAACACAGGCCCCCTGCATTGGAATCCAGGAGGCTTAGCCACTGGACCACCAGGGGAATCCCCAAAATGTGCTTTTTATTTTTTATTTATTTATTTTTTTAAGCAGACAAGAACGCCCTAAATTGTTTATTAGGTAAACTTTACAAACATTATGTATATTAGCGGGAGCGGTGGAGCTGGAGAGTATTGTGCCTTCTCCACGCTGCCCGGCGAGAGCCACCAATAGTGTGGTGGAACTTGTGGCCCTTGCCCAGGCCGTGGCTCTTTCTGTCTGCCGAAGTCAGCCCCCGCATCTCCCTGTGCTTGTGGACTGGATCTCCCAGTGATCCACTGGGTGTCAGGGTTTCTTCTGATAGCTTTATGGAATGGATCAATGAGGATAACCTCAAAGAATTTGTACGTAGAATCTAAACCAACCCAGTAGGAATTCAGGACCCTCAGGGCCCCACAGTGACGGCCAGTGCGCTCCTCCGCAACCGACTGCAGGCTTCGAGCGAACTTGAGCTNAGTGATCCACTGGGTGTCAGGGTTTCTTCTGATAGCTTTATGGAATGGATCAATGAGGATAACCTCAAAGAATTTGTACGTAGAATCTAAACCAACCCAGTAGGAATTCAGGACCCTCAGGGCCCCACAGTGACGGCCAGTGCGCTCCTCCGCAACCGACTGCAGGCTTCGAGCGAACTTGAGCTGGTTGACACCATGGTGCATGGGCTTGCCGTAGGTGGCACCCTTAGGAACTGGGCGTTTGCGGCCCCCGCGGTGCACACGGATCCGGTATATGACATAGCCTTGTTTGGCCTTGTAGCCCAGCCTGCGCACCTTGTCAGGCCGGGTGGGGCGCGGGGCGCGGTGCAGCGCCGAGAGCTGGCGGTACTGCCAGCAGCAGCAGCAGGAAGCGCATCACGTCCGACTGCTTTTTCCTCCACAGCTCCTGGATGTACTTGTAGGTGCCCACGTCGGCTCACCCTGATGGCTCCCGCCTGATGGAAAGGGAAAATGTGCTTTTTAAAGTAAGGCTGTTCTACAGACATTGGAAGACCTTACTTGCATGAGTTACTGGTTTCATTTCCAGAAATTATGTTTGCAGTTTTTTTATTTTAATATTTATTTATTTGGCTATGCCAGGTCTTAGTTGTGACATGTCGAATCTTTAGTTGGAGCATGCAAACTCTTGGTTGCGGCCCATGGCATCTAGTTCCCTGACCAGGGAGCCAACATAGGCTCCCTATAGTTGGAGCATGAGTCTTAGCCACTTGACCACCAGGGAAGTCCCATGTTTTCAATTTTTATTCAGTTGAAATTATACATCCAAAACAAAAGGTAAGGGTCATCAAACTGTTCTTTTGACTCTTCTGTGGCATTTGGAAACCCAAACTCCTCAGAATATTCATTCTTTCAAGTCTTTTTACAGAGTCTGAAACCCAGTAATTCTGGAAATAAAGTGAGAACTTTCTGTGGTGAACATTGTGGTTTAAATTGAAATTCAGGCCTTGGTCTGATTATTTTAATATATCAAGGAAGAGCAGAATATAGATCTTAAAACTAAGAGATGTGAAAATGTGACATCAGACTTGCAGGATGCAGCTAAAGCAGTGCTCACAAGGAGATTTATAGGCTGAAATACAAATACTAGAAAAGAAGAAAGGCTAAACATTAAATAATTTAAGCTTCTATCTTAAGAAGCTAGAAAAAAAGCAAATCAAACCTAGGGGGGAGAAAATAGAAGGAAAGCGTACAATGAAGCAGAAAAGAAAGTATATATTTGTCATGTTGCTTGTTCCAGTCTCTCATATTCACCAAGAACTCTGAGCTTGATGAGGTTTCCAGAGGAGTCAGTCACGACAGATGTGACTGGGGACAGATGAAGAAGCCTCAGACCTGGGATAAGGATGCCAGATTATTAGCCCTGGGTGAGAACAGACGGTTTCCTCCTGAGATAAAGATCCCAGATTATTAGCCCTATTAGATGCAGGAATAGTTACCTCCTGGTTGAACTAAGCATGATGTCCAGAAGCCACTGCACTGTACCCTCAGTGGAGCCATCCAGGAAGGGGCACATGCTGGCCATCCCCCGGAAGGAGAGTAGGCAAGATCTTCAGGACACAGCTCCTGCCTCCTCTGTCACTGGAAAGCACCACTGGAACCCACTCCCCCTGCAGTAGAAGCGCGGAGTCCTGACTACTGGACTGCCAGGGAAGTCCCTGGAGAGTTCTTTTGTTTGCTTGTTTATTGATTTATTTTGGCTGTGCTGGGTCTTCATTGCTGTGAGTGGGCTTTCTCTAGTTGCGTGAGTTGGGGCTACTCTCTAGTTGCGGTTCATGGGCTTCTTGTGGTAGCTTCTCTTGTTGCAGAGCACAGGCTCTAAAGCACAGGCCCAGTAGTTGTTGCACATCAGTTTTGGTGCCCCACAGCATGAGGAATCTTCCTGGACCAGGGATTGAACCCACGTCCCCTGCAGTGGCAGGCAGATTCTTAACCACTTGAACACCAGGGAAGTCCCATGAGAGCTGCTTTTGATAGACCTGCAAAGTGGATTTTCAAGCTTCTCTCTTGACCCTGTGATTGTGGTCGTATGATGCTAGGAAAACTCGAAAGCAGAAAAGCATGAGCCCCACTTCCTGCCTTTGTGATTAGGAAGAGCCTGCAGGTTCCTGTGGNGGCAGATTCTTAACCACTTGAACACCAGGGAAGTCCCATGAGAGCTGCTTTTGATAGACCTGCAAAGTGGATTTTCAAGCTTCTCTCTTGACCCTGTGATTGTGGTCGTATGATGCTAGGAAAACTCGAAAGCAGAAAAGCATGAGCCCCACTTCCTGCCTTTGTGATTAGGAAGAGCCTGCAGGTTCCTGTGGAGTGTCTATTGATGGGTCCTATGGAGCATCTTTAATGACAGTCTTAGAAAGAAGGAAGGGGCTATTTATCATAGCCTTGCCTGAAAGACTTCTGGAAGCTCCTGAAATAACAATGGAAAGCCCCAGGAATCACACGTGGGCTCTTGCCTCACTGCCTGGAGCCAGGTTGTTAGGACTGCTGAGGATGGACCCTCCAGGCAGACGTTGAAGACCGGCAGTGTTTAGAACTCAGTCCACCATTAGTCTGGGCTCCTTGTTCTGGGCAGAAGTGACAAACAGGAGTGACTGGTGCAAGACACTGGATGGGCTGCCTGCCAGTGTAAGTCTTATCTTCTATCTGAGCCCCTGAGTTCCTCCTTCTTCCCAGGGAAGCTTACTTGTTGCTTTGTCCAAAGGAAGTCCTTGGAAATTACTGGGAGATTGCAATGTGTGTCAGGCTAGGCTGAATCTTGTAAATTACACGACTGAATCCGGTGAGCGTGCCAGCTGCTGCTCTGTTTTCTGTGCATCACCTTGTCAGGCTCTCCTGTAGCCCTGTAAGAGACAAAGGGACACTGTGCCCATTTTATAGCCAAGGCTTGGAAGGGTAAAGTGCCTTGCCCGAGGTCACACAGATAACAAGTAAAGGGAAGCCTCTTGGTTTGTGACTGAAGGTGACTTGCAAAAGCAGTGTTTCATCTGTTCAGACAGCAGCGCTATTGCTTAATTTNTTTACAGAGTCTGAAACCCAGTAATTCTGGAAATAAAGTGAGAACTTTCTGTGGTGAACATTGTGGTTTAAATTGAAATTCAGGCCTTGGTCTGATTATTTTAATATATCAAGGAAGAGCAGAATATAGATCTTAAAACTAAGAGATGTGAAAATGTGACATCAGACTTGCAGGATGCAGCTAAAGCAGTGCTCACAAGGAGATTTATAGGCTGAAATACAAATACTAGAAAAGAAGAAAGGCTAAACATTAAATAATTTAAGCTTCTATCTTAAGAAGCTAGAAAAAAAGCAAATCAAACCTAGGGGGGAGAAAATAGAAGGAAAGCGTACAATGAAGCAGAAAAGAAAGTATATATTTGTCATGTTGCTTGTTCCAGTCTCTCATATTCACCAAGAACTCTGAGCTTGATGAGGTTTCCAGAGGAGTCAGTCACGACAGATGTGACTGGGGACAGATGAAGAAGCCTCAGACCTGGGATAAGGATGCCAGATTATTAGCCCTGGGTGAGAACAGACGGTTTCCTCCTGAGATAAAGATCCCAGATTATTAGCCCTATTAGATGCAGGAATAGTTACCTCCTGGTTGAACTAAGCATGATGTCCAGAAGCCACTGCACTGTACCCTCAGTGGAGCCATCCAGGAAGGGGCACATGCTGGCCATCCCCCGGAAGGAGAGTAGGCAAGATCTTCAGGACACAGCTCCTGCCTCCTCTGTCACTGGAAAGCACCACTGGAACCCACTCCCCCTGCAGTAGAAGCGCGGAGTCCTGACTACTGGACTGCCAGGGAAGTCCCTGGAGAGTTCTTTTGTTTGCTTATTGATTTATTTTGGCTGTGCTGGGTCTTCATTGCTGTGAGTGGGCTTTCTCTAGTTGCGTGAGTTGGGGCTACTCTCTAGTTGCGGTTCATGGGCTTCTTGTGATAGCTTCTCTTGTTGCAGAGCACAGGCTCTAAAGCACAGGCCCAGTAGTTGTTGCACATCAATTTTGGTGCCCCACAGCATGAGGAATCTTCCTGGACCAGGGATTGAACCCACGTCCCCTGCAGTGGCAGGCAGATTCTTAACCACTTGAACACCAGGGAAGTCCCATGAGAGCTGCTTTTGATAGACCTGCAAAGTGGATTTTCAAGCTTCTCTCTTGACCCTGTGATTGTGGTCGTATGATGCTAGGAAAACTCGAAAGCAGAAAAGCATGAGCCCCACTTCCTGCCTTTGTGATTAGGAAGAGCCTGCAGGTTCCTGTGGAGTGTCTATTGATGGGTCCTATGGAGCATCTTTAATGACAGTCTTAGAAAGAAGGAAGGGGCTATTTATCATAGCCTTGCCTGAAAGACTTCTGGAAGCTCCTGAAATAACAATGGAAAGCCCCAGGAATCACACGTGGGCTCTTGCCTCACTGCCTGGAGCCAGGTTGTTAGGACTGCTGAGGATGGACCCTCCAGGCAGACGTTGAAGACCGGCAGTGTTTAGAACTCAGTCCACCATTAGTCTGGGCTCCTTGTTCTGGGCAGAAGTGACAAACAGGAGTGACTGGTGCAAGACACTGGATGGGCTGCCTGCCAGTGTAAGTCTTATCTTCTATCTGAGCCCCTGAGTTCCTCCTTCTTCCCAGGGAAGCTTACTTGTTGCTTTGTCCAAAGGAAGTCCTTGGAAATTACTGGGAGATTGCAATGTGTGTCAGGCTAGGCTGAATCTTGTAAATTACACGACTGAATCCGGTGAGCGTGCCAGCTGCTGCTCTGTTTTCTGTGCATCACCTTGTCAGGCTCTCCTGTAGCCCTGTAAGAGACAAAGGGACACTGTGCCCATTTTATAGCCAAGGCTTGGAAGGGTAAAGTGCCTTGCCCGAGGTCACACAGATAACAAGTAAAGGGAAGCCTCTTGGTTTGTGACTGAAGGTGACTTGCAAAAGCAGTGTTTCATCTGTTCAGACAGCAGCGCTATTGCTTAATTTTCCAGGGGAGCCTGGAGCCCTGTTGGCTCACCTGGACCAGGCCATTGTGTAGCTGCTTCAGCCACAGATCACTGAGGCCACACCTTGGGCCCCTGCTGAGGAAGGTGACCTGCCTGTTTATTCAGATAAGTTTGGGATCTGCCATTGCTGAGCCGTCTGTGAGGCTGGAAACAAGCTCACCTGGATTCCAGGATCGTGTTGCTAAAGGGCACGTCAAGGTGCCTACCCTCCTCATTCTAGCCTCTTAATAACTGGAACTTGTGTTCTTCAGTCCCTGCAGGGCTCATTTACCTTGCTGGTACCCTCATCCCTCCTCCACACTCTGGAGATAATTGGGGTTGTTTGTCCAAAACAGATTTCTGGGGTGGGGATTGCCGTAGAGGTCAGGCCACTGCTCTTGACTGGTGATCATCTGAGGAGCCCAAGGACTAGACCCCACACTGGTTGGAACTGGAAGGCTGGTCACTGGGGTTCCTGAAACATCACCTGTCCCCTCACACCACACAATCAGAAAATCACGCACCCTGTATCCTCCACCCCAAATGTTGCATTTAAAAATTTCCCTCGGAGCCGTGGGGGAATTTGGGTCTTCTGAGCATGAGCACCCTCCTTGCTTGGCCTTCTCTGTTCCACACTCTGACCTTTCAGTGGGTGTGGCTTCACTTTGCGTCAGGCATACCAACTAGGGTTGACAACAATACTGAAGCAACTCTTGTATTAAAAGCCACAGAGGGAAGCCACAGCTCAGAGGGGAGACACACACACACACACATAAATAAATAAATAAATAAAAATAAAGGCAGTAGATTATTGGGCCTGTTTCAGAAACGTTTGCTAAAATACTCTGGCCAGATTTGGGACCATTTTTAAAGGGTCTCTTGGACTCTGTCTGTTTCCCAAGCTTTTCTGTCTCTCTCTCTTCCTCACCCCTGTCCCATCTCTTTTTCATTGTTTATCTCATATCTGTCTGCTCCATCACCCACTCCATCACAGACACTCTCTTAACAGCTGGAAACCTGACTCTTCTGATTCTTCGTCTTTCCAATCTTCCAAGATCACTCCTTGAACCATACAGACTAGGACTTTCCCATCAGCCACTTCTCCCTCCCCCACTCTCATCCCTCCCAAATTGGATGATGTTCCTACAGCCTCTCCATTCCCTGAAAGGAGGTTAAAAAAGAGCAGTGGGGGTGGTCACAGATGGGGCAGTGGGAAAGTCCTCAAATTACCTGCCGTGATCTGGGCCAGAGGGCAGCCCTGCTGGGGCTGCTGTCCTGGTGTCTCCGGCTCCCCCGGGACCCAGCGTTCCTGCTGTCTGGGCTGGAGATCATCATCAGGCTGTGGGCCTGGGGTTGCCAGTGCCCGTGATAGGATGAGGGTCTCATGGGACCTTATGCCGGTGGGTGGGGGGAGGGAAGGATGTCCTTTGAGCAACAGGACAGCCCTGTCTGTTGGCTCCTGGAGGAATCTTTCCCTGGTTTCTGGATCTTTGGTCTCTAAGCCCTCAAGACAACGACCAGGAACCTCAGGGCACACCTAGATGTCTCCCAACTCCAGTAAGGATGAGAGGAGAAGAGATTCTTAGCGACAGAAAGTGGCAGGAGGGACTTCTCTGGCAGTCCAGTGGTTAAGACTCCACTGCAGGGGGTGAGAGTTTGATCCCTGGTTGGGGGACTAAAACCCCCACATGCTAAGTGATGCGGCCAAAAGAGAAATTAACAAAGTGGCACAGAGATGACAATCCCAGTGACCCAAGTCAAGCTGACTGGGGTTAGTTAACTCGCTAAGGGGCAACCACTGACTAGGGTTAATTAACTCGCTAGGGGGCGACCATGAGTGTCAGGCTGCAGTCCCCCACCACACCGCACAGAGCCCGATGTGATTCTGAACGCAGAAATTTTCAGATTTTACAGAGGNGAAGATAATTCTAGCATGTGGAAAAGCTAGGAAAGACGTCCAGAGACCGGAGGGAAAAAGCTGGAGCTGGGGAGGCCGGCGTGGTGGAAGGAGTTGAGCAGGGGAGAGTGGTAAGACACGAGATCAAGGCGTTGGAAGCAGCGCGTATCGATCAGGTTGGACCTTCAGGGCTGTAAAGACTTTGGCTTTACTCTCAAAGGGGAATCTTTGTAAACTTCGACCAGAGGAATGATGTGGCCTGATTAGTTTTAACAGGGTCACACAGGCTGCTGTAGAGACGAGACTGGGGAGGGAAGCAGGGACACTTGTTACTAATAAGTAGGTTATGAGTATCCCTGGAGCTACCAAAAAGGCTGACTTGAGAGATGGTGATGACAGCCACCGTGGAAGTGCTCATATTTTCCCGGTGAGCCTGGTGAATGAGCCAGGCTGCAGGGAGAGCTTCCCAGCCATCGTCTCCTTTACTCTCAGGACAACCTGCAGAGGGCAGTGCTGTCAACGACGCTGTGGCTCAGGCTTGTCAGAGGCCAGTCAGAAGTGACTGCTCAATAAACACCTACTCCTTAAGTGTTTTGTGGGTTTGTTTTTTGTAAAATAAACAAAACATAAAATTTACCATTTTAAAATGTACAGTTTGTTGGCATTAAGTACATTTATATTGTTGTACAGCTATCACCATTATCCATTTCCAGAACACTGTGTGAGTCTTTGTTGTTATTGGCATCCTAAGCCCCAGCCCCCATCTCACTCATCTGCCTTAAGTGGAATGATTGAGTCCTGTTCCCCTTGCCCTTTCAGTTGGGGGAGACTGGTGGTGGGGAAGGAAGCAGTAGGTACAGTCTGAAATCAAAGATACTCTTGAATATATAGGGCTCACACTACTACCAATTGATCAGTTGTGTAATTTAGTAAGTGTTGGTTAAATATTCTGTGCCAGACTCAGTTAATATTCATGATTGCTGAATGGATGGTTGGATGTAGCTGCTTGACCCTGACTTGCCCTTTTCTCTTGCGGTCATCATCTGGGAGTGGTTGGAACTGGGCCCAGAGATGTGTTTGTAAATGCTGGTTTATGGTTATGTGACTTTGAATTTATTTTATTTTATTATTATTACTTTTTTTATGTGACTTTGAAAAAGTCCCTTTCCGTGGTTGGGCCTCAGTTTCCTGGTCCCTTTAGGGGGGGCAGCAGATATTAAATAAATAGACCATATTAAAAGACTCCATAACAAGAGAACTTAAAACAGGGTGTCAGAGGAGACCTCCTTGAAGAGATGATATTCCTGGAAGAGGTGAACTTTAAGTTAAAATGTGAAGGCTGAGTAGGAGTGGTCCAGAGAGAGTGAGGTGGGAGTGGAGCCAAGGACAGGGATTCTGTACAGGGGGACCAGTGTGTTCTGAGTTCTTGAAAGTCCCATATCTGTCAGAAATGGCTTGAGTGTCCATTCCAGACATTCCTCTTCAGACCTTCGCTGTTGAAGCGCAGTCTTTCAGGAGGCTGCCCGATAACCCTGTGCAGGCCTGGCCTCCAGACAGAGAACAGGCAGGTCCAGCGTTGCGGGAGTCCAGCAGAGGTGCCACCCCTCATTCTCCTCTTCATGTTCTTTGTTGACTGAGAGTAAAGAAGAAGAGGTCCCAGATTGTACTCCTGGATGCTTTTATTTTTATTATCTGCATTAAGAGGCATCATGCCTGGGGTGGTCTTGAGGGGACTCAGCAGCAGTTAGAATCTCTTTGTGCCTTTGGGCAGGTAGCCATCTTTGCCATGGCTCAATGTTCTCATCTCAAAAACGGAGATACTAATAGCATTTACCTGCTGGGATCATTTTGAAGATGTGACCTAAAGTATGTTAAGTATTTAGCACAGAGCTGGGTACTCAGTAAGGGAAAATGTTTGCTGGGATTTAAATAAGAATACAATGGTCTGGCATATGTAAAAGATAGAAACTTCCTTTGTATCTGTACAGGTAACATCAGCTTGACCAGAATTAGATGAGTTATTGTACTAGGAGTTCTTTTAAAAAATCAGATAGCTCAAATTCTCTTTAGGAAAAAAAAGTGAAAAATAGCTTACATCTTTGTAATTTTTAGCCTTCTTGACTCAAGGTAGATGTGATCAGCACTGGAAAAAGATGCCAGCCCCAGCTACCACATATGAAAGAATTGTTTACAAAAATCCCTCTGAGTACCACTACATGAAAGTCCGCCTGTAAGTTCCGTCTCTTAAGTTTCTTATTTTTTTTAATTGTAGTTGATTTACTTAAGTTTTATTTTGATTACTTTTATGAATCTGAGTAGTATGAAATTTAACACAGTACATTAAAAATTTTTTTCTTACAGAGAATTTCAAGATGGTGGTGTTGGACTGAATGCTGCACAGTTCAAACAGCTGCTTATTTCAGCCCTGAAGGACCTGTTTGGTGAGGTATGGAGTCACTTGGTAGTTTGAACACCACTAAGATTTTGTAGGGGCTTCCCAGGTGATGCTAGTGGTAAAGAACCCGCCTGCCAATGCAGGGGACATAAGAGACGCAGGTTTGATCCCTAGGTTGGGAAGATCTCCTGGAGCAGGGCGTGGCAACTCACTCCACTCTTCTTGCCTGGAGAATCCCATGGACAGAGGAGCCTGGCGGGCTGCAGTCTATAGGGTCGCACAGAATTGGACACGGCTGAAGCAATTTAGCATGAAGATTTTGTAACACATACTGAAAGGACATTTTTCCAAAAATTATTTTAAAACCACATTTGAACCTCAGAAGCAGAGTTTTAGAAGTGATGAGTTTTGAGTAGGCTTTTTCTAATATGGCTTTTAGTTGACAAGAAACTTGTGAAGCAAATGGTTTAGTGTAGTGCTACTCAAACTGTGGTGTGGACTGGCAACCTGCAAACTGTTTTTTTTTTTTTTTCTTTTTCTTGCCCACTGTGAGGATTAGTGGCTTGTACCAGAATGTCAGTCAGCACACTGTTTCCTTTACTGAGAGTCTTCAGTGAGAAACTCTGACCTGAGCTAAACACTATGTCCACTGATACTGTCAGTTTCCACTCTGGTGCGGCTCCTTATCATGGACCAGTACTTGTGAGTAGTACTGTTTTAGCATTCACTTGAAAACAAGTAGAGTTTTGAAGAGAAAACAAAGACAGATGATTCTTAGGAAATTATTTCCTGGTACATATGTTTTATTAGATTAAAATCTGTCACGCACTCATCAAAATTAAAAACTTTTACTCTGCAACAGACTTGGTTCAGAGGCTGAAAAAACAGATTACAGACTAGGGGGAATATATTTGCAAACCACATAAGGACTGATATCTGGAATATATAAAGATCTCTTAAAACTCAGTAGTAAAAAAAAAACAGAAACAGTCTGATTAGAAAATTGGTAGAAGTGGGCATTTCCTGGAGGCCTAGTGGTTAGGATTGACACTTTCACTGCAGAGGCCAGGATTCGCTCTCTGGGGAACCATCGCACCTGCCATGTGGTTTGGTGCCGCCAGAATACAAAAGCCAGTCCCCCAAAGTGATATGTTTAATGCTCCCGAAAGACTGTAATTATCATACATAACTATATAGTCTGGAGACAGATGAGTGTTTGCATGGGTTGAGGGCCAAGGGTAAGTTGAAAGAGAGCTTTGTGATGGTGCAGCGCTTTATCTTGATTACGGTACTGGTTACCTTAATCCACATGACAGTGTTGCAGAGAACTACGCATATGCACATGTAAATAACTATGAATGCATGTACCACTGAAAGTCAGAATAAGCTCTGATTTATTAACTTTGGTTTTCTGGTGTTAAGCAGGATGCTGACGGTGCGGGAGGCTGAGTGAAGGGTGCATGGAACCTTCCTGTGCATTTCTTTGCAATGTAATGTGACTTTAGTTTTTCAAAGTAAAAAGTGTGAGGGGAAAAAAAAATCTATGCACCTTCTATATGTCAAGTATGAAACCTGATTGCTGGGAATGTAGCTGTAAACAAATAGGCATAGCTTCTGCCCCACGGGCTATCGGTATTGGTTATGTTAGTAGGAAACCATGTTGAACAATTAATGGCAAGAATGGAGAGTATTATGAAAGGAGTGATGGGTCCTCTGTGTGAAAGAGCCTAGGGAGCTACTGAACTTAATCTTGGGCATCAGGGAAGGGACAGTTTAAACAAAGCCTTGAGAAAAGTGAAGAGATCTAAGCAACATGGAAAGGTATAGCAAGAATGGTCCAGGCAGAGGGAGCTGTAAAAAAGCAGGCCTCGTACTCCAGCACCATTAAATAAAATACAGATTATTTTGGAGGAGAAAAGCAATTAGAGTTCAAGGGTAAGGATGATACTCATCTGCTAAGGGCATCATTCTCTCCTTAGGTCGATGCTGCCTTACCTCTGGACGTTCTGACCTATGAAGAGAAGACCCTGTCAGCCGTCCTGAGGATACGCAGCAGGTAGGACTGACGGCGGAACCCTTCTAGTGTAACAGAGCAGAGACGGATGGTAAGAAACAGCAGAAGTGCTCCCTTCTGAGAATGAGGAGAGTTTTGTCCTTGTGAATTCCAAGCAGCTTTTGGAAGTTTAAATGGGGGATAATGTGAACAGTTAGCCACCAGGAACTTGCAGTCCAGAGAGCCAGACTCGGGTTTTACTTACCGTTGTAGTGTTTCCCAGTTGATAGTCATGGTTGCAGACTCAGAAGTGGGAATTTTACAAGCATGCCTGATTGAAGTTCATTCGGTCCTCTGCCTTGACATGGTATGCTTTTATTTGTACAGTTTTCTTATTTAAATCAGGTTTCTGGTAGAAACTACTTTCTGGCCCATCACAGAAAAAAGTGTGAGTGAGATGCTGCAGGGACGAATCTTTACTGATGCTTTCTTGATCTTTCTGTAGTGGTCTTGTCAAATTGTGGAGCTCTCTGACCCTGTTAGGATCCTATAAAGGCAAGAACTGTGCTTTCAGAGTGATTCAGGTAAAAACACCTTCACATACTCCAGTTGAAGCTGAGTAGTAGACCAAATTGCTTATTAATACGTGTCTCATTTTTGCGTGCATAAATCTAGTGTGGTTAATGCTATCCAGCTGGGAGGGGGAAACCCAGGGCGTCAGTAGTTATGAAGACCTGAGACAGAATGCTTAGATTTTAGGTGTATGGGAGAGGTTTGGGGATAAAACTTGGAACACCCGTGGAAGAGTCTTTTATTGCTTAATGCCTCATGCCTAATGTATTGAAATGTTCTCTCTGAGCTTGTCATGCCCATTTATTTATCTCAGGCTAGCTCTCAAGATGCTCTTTAAAATGCTACTGCATCGATTTGGCTTATCCTGTAGAACAGGGCCTGTTTCTACACTGTCGTGGATTTCCAGGCAATTTTCTCCTGATACTGCCTTAAAATTTTTTTCCCTCTCTTACAGGTTTCTCCATTTCTCCTTGCATTATCTGGCAATAGTAGAGAACTAGTATTGAATTGAGTAGTCTTCAATTTGAGAAAATATTCCTCACTCTCAAAAGTACTTTTTGGTGCCAGCATAATGTTTGGAGACCGAAGCAGCCCAAAAGCTCCTGTCGATGGGATTTGAGAGTGCTGAAGATGTTCCCAGTAATGTCCAGCCATCGCCTTTGGTGGGGTAGGCTTCATAGGAGAATCTGCCTGAGCCAAGCAGTGCTGAACAGGCAGCCCTTAGAGCACATGCACCTCCGAGTTGGAGACCGGGCTGAACTCAGGAGGGCCTTCACACAGAGGGACGTGGCCACCTTCTCAGAATTAACAGGGGACGTCAATCCTTTGCACTTAGATGAAGATTTTGCAAAACACACCAGATTTGGAAAGACAATTGTCCATGGAGTTTTGATCAATGGACTTATTTCAGCTCTCCTCGGTACTAAAATGCCAGGGCCAGGCTGTGTGTTTCTTTCCCAGGAAATTAACTTTCCAGCCCCTTTATATGTTGGGGAAGTTGTTTTAGCTTCTGCAGAAGTGAAAAAGCTGAAGCGGTTCATTGCCATTATTGCAATATCATGTTCCGTACTAGAAAGTAAAAAGACTGTTATGGAAGGGTGGGTTAAAGTTATGGTCCCAGAAGCTCCCAAATCCTGAAATACGTCTTTAGAGGTACAAGTTCAGGCATCAGTGTTGTTATTGAAAGCCTCTGGGGAAAACAGGGATTGCTCTTCTTCAGCAAGGACAGGCTCATAAACCTGTACCAGGGGAAGGGAGCAGTTAGATGTTTCAGTATCCACTTAGGCTTCACTCCGGCTTAAGTATATTCATCATCTATCTAGGTTTTCAACACTGAAAAAAATAGGCAATTCCCTGGTAGTCCAGTGGTTAGGACTCTAGGCTTTCACTGCCAGGGACATGGATCCAATCCCTACTCAGGAAAGTAGGATCCCACAAACCATGTGGCACCGCATACACGTGCACACACAAACACACACACACAAGTGAACAGAGGAGATCAGAGGTGATTCCAAGGTTCCACATTGTTAACCAGGCTCCCATAAGGTGCCATTAAAAAAGAAAAAAAAAAAAAAACTGAAAAAAGTGTTAGGAAAGTTATCATTTAGCTTAATGTTCTACTTTTAGGATTTCAAACCTAATTAGATTTGCATTCAGATAACACAAACCTACCTATATCTGTGTAGAATAAGAATTTACTAAAGTCACCGAGTTTATAGCAGCAAGCATTTAATTATTAAAGGCAATGATGGAAGATAGGTCATCTTTGAACACCTATCTTTTAACAGNATTTCAAACCTAATTAGATTTGCATTCAGATAACACAAACCTACCTATATCTGTGTAGAATAAGAATTTACTAAAGTCACCGAGTTTATAGCAGCAAGCATTTAATTATTAAAGGCAATGATGGAAGATAGGTCATCTTTGAACACCTATCTTTTAACAGTAAATATTGTTAGATCCTGTCCTTCAGCAGTTTCTGAATCAGAGTTTATTATAATTTGTTACTGTTTACACCAACATGGTGATGTATTGACCCTTCCTTCAGTGTCACTTGCCCTTCAGATGGTTTTCCTGTCGCTGGGGGAGGGCTTATGTGCATCTTTGGACTTGGTTCTGTAAGCCCTCTTGGTTTCATCTATAAAGCAGTGATAACGACTCCATACAGGAGTCCTGGAGATGACAGATACGAATAGGTAAGCACAAGGCCCAGCCTCTAAACAGTAGCAGCTGCTGTTGCCATTCTCATCTGTGAGCAAGGTTATAGGTCTCGTGAGCTTGGAGCTCTCTGGCCAGAAATTAAAGAACAGATGAGAATTTCAGAATGTCATCCAGTCTCTATGGGTTTTCTAAACCTGGAATAGATCTTATTTTAGCAGAGTTTCTATTTTAGCAATCCAGGTGATTTTCTCTCTCCCTTGAAAATATTTTGGGGGGTCCCCACCCATTATATAAATAATACATACTTTTATTAAAATAATTATAAGATAAAAAAATTGAGGGAACACTGGTGGCCAAGTTCTTAAGCATTGAGGGTGTCAGAGAGGAAATGTCCCTAATTTGTTGTTATTGGTCATCCTGTACATAGCCAGCACTATTAAGAATCTATGGTAGAAAAAAAAAAATCTATGGTAGAACATACAGGTAGTCCATCTGTGCTCTGTGGCTTTAGGTGGTGGCTCAGACCACAGCTGGTTGCTTTGATCAGGAAGATAAGATCAGATTAGTTGGTTGCATCCACCCACATTTCCTGGAAAAAAATTTTCCTGCTGCTGGATCAGTAACTAGATTATTTTTGTTGTTTACATCAAGGGGATCCTTAAAACAGACTACTAGAAAGAATAGTTCTCATCACTAGAGGGCAGAGTTGTGTATAAATGAGTAGTTTAATATTGTACCATACTCCAGTTTGTGTTGGTAATGTGGAAAATACCAAAATCAGGGTGCAGAGCAAGGATCCCATTATCATGAGTTTCAGAAGGGGAAGCTTATACGGGTTCAGGTTCACCTGAAGAAGGTGTGTGTATAGGTGAAACACGGTCCATGCAGATAATTGGATGTGACACTGGAAAACAAAACGGAGAATTTAAGTCACAAAATAAACACTTGATGCTGAGACCATCTGTTCCTGCAGAACTCATTCTCTGGGACTTAATGGCAGTCCTGAAGGATGGGTCTGCAGGTGGAGTGTGGTGTGATCATTGATACTATAAGTTACCATTCTTTCAATGATAAGCTAGGTTTCTACAGTAATTCTAACCCTTTAAACAGTTTTATGAAGTTACTGTTCTGTTTTCTGAGCTCTGTGACTTGATCAGGGTTGTCAGCTAGTATGCAGTGGAGCTGGGATTCACTTGGGCCTGCCTGGCTCCAGAGCATTTCTTTTTTCCATTACCCTGTGGGTCTTAAAATGTTCCCATACTGGAACGCTGTCAGTTTCTATAATAGTATCTTATGTTGCATTTGTATTTGGAACTACCACTGTACATAATTTTTTTTCTATTTAGAATATTCTAGATCCTATACCCTGTTTTAATGGTTTCCTCGCTGTTACTTGATGGCTTCTACCAATACCTATCGCCTGCACTTTTTCTAAGTTGATATTCAGTGAGTGTCTTCAGAGCAGAATTCCTGAAAGAGTTATTCTAAAGATGAAACTGTGTGCAAGTCAGGCGTGGTGGGGACTTGCGTATATGAGATCTGATGGATAGCTGATTAATAGTGTGTAACTTGAAGTAGCTTCTCAGTAGGAATGTTTCCTTTTTTTTTTTTTAATCATCCATAGATGTCATGGTCTTTGATCTTTATAAATTGAGAAAAGATGGAACAGAGAAGTAGGCAAGGATTTAGGGAAACTCTGTAAATGATGACTTATTATTTTTACGCCGAGCCTAGATTCTTAGACCACTTATGCTTTGTTAAAGCTGACTGTAACACAAACTAGCTGGCTGGCTTTTTCATTTTGAGCTCTCTACAAGTTGCCAGAAAGAGTGACTCTTCTAATGAAAGCACGAGTGACTCATATAGGAAATCCTCTTCCAAGTAATTGAGAGGTGGCCTTGACTGTCCAGGGTCACAAAGAGAAGTGAGTACAAAAGTACTGACTGAAAGAGCAGGGCAGATAGTCCTAGTGCTTTCCATGTAGGGGCATTATAAGACCGCAGTTTATAGGATGTTTGATCGCCTCAGAAATATATACCCATCGTAAGCAATTTCAGCCTAATGTACTGGAAAATTGCTTAACAGATTTTTGTATTTGATTAGAAACATTTCCATATTGGTGAAATGCCACTCATTTCTTTTTCTGAGCAGTGAATCTTAAGTAGCAACAGGGAGAAAGCCTCCCCACAGCTACCATTCATCTTGAATATTCAGCTAGAAAAAGAAAGAACTGCTAAAGGCCCATTGGTACCTCTTAGGTAACCACAGGTTTTCATTTTGTGCTGAATTATTAGACATTTTTCTTTTTATGTTCTTAGAGCATGATTAAGAGACCAATTTACTCCCAAAGAAAATTGCTACTAAATTACATCTATTAGGTTTTTATATTAAAACATACTCCACCAAAGGTTGACAGTCACTGAGCAGCTGTGCCACTCTGAATGTGTCATGTGCTGGCATAATTTATTAACTGACTCTATGCAAGTGCCGTGAAATTACTCTGGGGCTGCATTTGAGTATCTCCAGGGTCCCGGATGTTTCATTGCCTTTGTCCTTGGCCTTTCTTCCTATGGATTACACACACAGACCAGAATTCTCAACATCTTCAGAGAAATCTTGGTTTGCAGAAAAATAAAAAAACCCAAGATGAATGTGGACACTACATAAATAGAACAGATTTAATAGAAGGCTCCACAAACAGTCGATTTTTAGGCCACAATCAACTTCTTGGGTGGCCCTTAGTGAGGCCACATTTCACATGACCTTATAAACCATGAGCAAAATTCCTCTGTGATGTGATGAAAAATTCCAGTATGTAAGGGAAGTAAGAATGATCACAAGTGACTTGAATTTTCTTTCTTTCTTTTTTTTTTTTAATCCAGATCATGAATATTTAAAGAAAGAAAATCTGAGTGGGGAGGTGATGCTGCTTGGGAAGCACTGAGTTTTTCACTAGGTTCTATGAGTTGATTTGTAGAACAGTTGCCAGGTCTGGAAGTGTCCTCACTAAAACTCATTATTTTCAGTCAGTCTGGCCAAATGTCAAGCTGTTAAACAACCTGTGGACTATCTAAACATTTGGCAGCATACGAGAATATAAATCTTTCTTTTCCCTTGCAGCCCTGAGTAGTTATGTATATGGCAACAGAAGTACTGCATATCTCATTTGCTTTACCCAGTATGAGACTGGAAGCAACGTAGATTTGGTTCAGATCAGCTCTGGACTAGGGAGTTTCTCCACGTTCACCGTGAGCCACTTCAAACGCCAAATGGCTTTTCAGACTATCATAGCCTAGTCTCCAAAGGATCCAGGGATCCAGTTAAGTCTAGGCTGTTTAGGGCACTGATTTGGGTAGATGAGATTATAAGGCTGTCTATAGTATTTTATTCTCAGAGGCTTCAGGCAAGAATTCCTCGAGAACAAGAAAGCCTAGATTGAGAGTTAGTCCCTGGCTTCATTCCATCAAATATCTGATTTCTCACTTTCAGTTTCATTTCCTTAGTAAGGAAGAGGACAGGCTGTCATTTGATGAGCTTTGCAACTCCGTTGTATAATATTGTTATGTTTTTTCCTAAACATACAAGTAAAATATTTTTAGAGACATTTTGAAAAGTGCAGAAAAACAGCGTCATGATTCTGTTTGCTAAAGACCCTCAGCTAATATTTTGGTGGGCTTCCTTCTGATGTTTTTCCTATGAACATTTTAAAATCTTGAATGCATATATTGGGTTTTTTCCTACTTACTGTGTATCTAGGGCATTCCCCAACATCATTAAATATCCTTTGATAATCTAATTTTTAATCTTTGTAAAATATTTATGATTGTATCACTATTTGTCTGGTCTTCTATTGTTAGAAATATACCTTTGAGTGCTATGTATTTGCATTTGTCTCTGAGTATTTCCTTAGGATAATCTCCTACAGGTGGGATTACTGGGTNCATTAAATATCCTTTGATAATCTAATTTTTAATCTTTGTAAAATATTTATGATTGTATCACTATTTGTCTGGTCTTCTATTGTTAGAAATATACCTTTGAGTGCTATGTATTTGCATTTGTCTCTGAGTATTTCCTTAGGATAATCTCCTACAGGTGGGATTACTGGGTGAGGACATTTCGATGTGTGTTGTCAAATCCCAGCTGCTACTGCCAGACCTCTTACATGGTTAAGTATTCAGTAAATAATTGTTGAGTGCAGAAATGCCCCAATTTATATTCCCCCAGCAGTATGCAAGAAGAGCCTTGTCTCCGGTCAGCCCACATGATATGAGTGATGATTAAAGCTGAATTTTGGTTTGTTAATCTGGGAATGAAATAACGCGTTTGCCTTAAGAAACAGAAGTAAAAAGTGAACCCTCCCTAAGTGATACATAGTTTTAATAGACCACTGCTTTATTATCTCTGTGTTACAGATGGGGAGCTGGGGCTCAGAGGGGTTGGGTGGCTAATTCAAGGTCACACAGCTGGTAATTCCAGCTCTCATGTCCTGGGATGCTGCCTTGGGAGACAGCACTGTGGGTGGGTCAGAATTATGGCCTTGGGTTCAGGCAGATGGGGGCAGATTTGGGTCTGAGTTGATCGAAGTTCTCTGGCTCTGGGTTTTGAGATTCTTGGAGCCAGTACAGTGGGATGGAGCACCCCAAGTCTGAAGTTGAAAGTTTGAAGGCCTTGTGTGTTGAGCTTAGAACTGGGCCAGAGGGTAGAGACCCGGAGTTCTGGACCAGTGCCCAGGTTTTAGGGGCTCCAGTTAAAAGAACTTTGGGCCTGAGTGTGCTGGAGTCTTAGGGCTTCAATTCTGAGGGCCCAGCTCTTAGGTTTCTGAGTCTGAAGAGCCAAGTTCAAGAGTTCCCCACAAAATCTGAATCTGAAGGGCTTGTAGAAAGTTTGTTGGTCTGCAAGGCACAGCATGGGAGTCCCATCCTGAAGGCCCTTTTTTCTGAGTCTTAGGATTCTTTGGCCTGGGAGGCCTGATGGGAAAGGGTCAATTGTAAGTCAGGGTGTAAGTTTTGAGGGCCTAACATGAGAAACCCATCAAGGAAATGTTTGGGGTTGTTTGGGCCTGAGCATTCTGGGAGCCTAGAGCCCAAGACGCCGTGTCTTCGGCTCTGAGGACCTCTGGGGGTGATGGCTTAGGGTGAACTGTCCCGAGGTCTGAGGCCGGTGCTGAGGGTACCGAGCTCGCCTTGCGGCTACTTGGAGCTTGGAGGCACAGATCCAGGACAGCTGTGACTGCGACGGTTTGGCCCTAGGACCCCGCGGGAGGTGGCACCGCGAAAGGGTTGCTTGTGCCAACAGCCTAGGCGGCGGGGGGCCGGTCGGCGCTAGGACCCCGCGGGCTCGGCGGGCGGCGGCGGCGGCGGCGGCGCGTGGGGCGGCGCGTGTTGACAGCGGCGGCGGCGGCAGAGCCCGGCGGGCGGCAGGAGTCGGCGCCCCGGGTTCCTGCTCCTGGTCCCGAGACGGTGGCGGACCGGCGTCCCGGGATGGCCTTCATGGAGAAGCCGCCGGCCGGCAAGGTGCTGCTGGACGACACGGTGCCGCTGACAGCGGCCATCGAGGCGAGCCAGAGCCTGCAGTCTCACACGGTGCGCGGCCCGCCGGTCGGGGCGGGCGGCGCGGGGCGGCCCCGGGCCTTGAGAGGGCTGCGGGCGGCCGGGCAGGGTCGCCCGGGAGGGGCCCGGGGCAGGGGTCGGCGGTCCGGGCCGAGAGGGCTCGGGCGTGGCGTCGCTTCTGGGCCAGGGTCCCCGGGGCCCAGGCGGCAGCCGAAGTCCTTAGGGGACGAGGGTGACCGCAGCCCCTTGGGCCAAGGGAGTGGGAGGGGCTCCGCGGTGCCCTGGGAAGGGACTCCGAGTCGGGGGAGGTGAGGGACCCCCGGGCCCACCTCGGGCTGGCTGAGGAAAGGGACCCTCTCCATTTCTCCTCTTTGGGGCTGCTGAGTTTCCCTCCTTTCAGCTGGGCATCCGAGTGGTGGGGATGAGGGTGTGCCGGGCCAAATGGAAGGATGACTTTATGGAGCCTACTTGTTGGGATGGCAGAGTGGCCAGTATCTGAAGCCCTCTTTCCAGGTCAGCTGCTTGCCTGGGGCACGGGGAGATGGTGAGGGAGGCAGTTTGGGCTCCTGCCGAGGCAGGTGTTTGAAATTGCTCCTTCCCTCTAACTTGCTCTTTAGCAGGCAGTGGTAGCATTCAATTGAGTTTAAAACCCACTGGAGTAGCATAAAGGAGTAAGAGGTCCTCATAGTAAACACAGACAGAGTTCATTTCTGTTACATAGTGTCTTTTATGGGTCTTTAAAACCGTGGTTGTTTTCATGTGCCTGCACCTTTTTTTTTTTTTTTTCTTGAAAAGCATACTGTGCAGTATAATTTACCAGCAATAAACCAGTAAAAAAAAAACCCCAAAAAACCAGGAGCTGCTAGCCAGTGGGACTTTGTTTGGGAAATAATGAATGGGGAGAGAGAGATTCCTTAGATTGTAATGTTTTGTTGGGTCACCAAATCAGATTCCGGCTCAGAGGCTTGTTTGTTTACCATTACAGGGTGTTTGGGGTTCATCATCTGGAGCCTAAAGCCCCACAATAGCCTTCTGTTTCTCTTCTTGCTCAAGCTGTTCTGGTGACTTCAAAGACATCTTTTATTCTGTTGTATTAAAGTGGGACATTTTTGAACCTCAGTTTCCTCTTCTGACAGTCATGCTTTGTAGGGCTTGGATCGTTCAAAGTGTTCACTTCCAGTTTAGGAAAATGATCATGTATTTTTTTAAAGTGCATTTTATTTCACCGTGCATGTCTTTAATTCTGTTCTACAGACTTGTGAGAAGGCACTGTATGGGACAGAATTTGTTAACCCCTCTGTAATTTGTGCTAAGGGAATAGAGGTTAGGAGTTGAAATTTAGGGCTGAGTATCAAGGATACATTCTGCTATTTTAATTAGATTATTATTTTAACTTGACTGTTGACCAGTACATCTTATAACCTTTCAGGGAGTGGGGTTGGGTCTTAGGTTTATTTTGTACTGAGGGTCCAGAGAGAGTTGATTATACATGCTCACAGACTACTTCTTCCAGAAAGCATTTCATGATGGATGGCCACTGCCACATGCCCTGTGTTCACGTTCACCTTAACCTTGATCAGTTTATTCTGTATTTACTCCTTTAGTTTTCCACTCTACCAGGCTGTGAGAGGAGGGACGGTTATTGTTCATTTTGGGGCCCCCAGTTCCAGGCATCCGATAGGATTTCATGTGTCTGTTGAATGACTAAATGAATGAATTGTAACAGTCCTTCGTTTTCTTTTCTGTTTGTGCTAAACTGTAGTGATAAAAAATTGGAACAGCATGACATCTGAGGCTCTACATTAACCCGTCAGTGCTTCAGAAAAGTGGTGAAAGATGTCGTAAGATTCTGTTTTTACTGCAGAGGTTTTCTTTAAGAAATAAAATAATTTAGGGTAGAGAACGGGAGTTCCTATAATGATGACTGAACACCAAAGACAATGACTCACAGGAGACACATAGAGGCAGATGTGGCAGAGTAAAAAAAAAATGCAGCATTGTCTTGCGTAATTTTTGACTGTTCAGTGTTCTTGTCATTTTAGCTGTAAAATATGAGGCTGAAAAATATTGCATCAGCCCTGAACTTTACTGAGAAAATCCTATGCCGATGCAAACTTTTTGGACTAGTAGACTCTTAAGGGTAAGTCTCTTTAAAACAGGAACTGTTGGAAATTGTTTTGAAAAGCAGTAGTTGTTAAAAGTGGTATACAGAAGAAAAAGACATTGTTTTCTGTTGGGAAGTTGGAAGATGGTTTTCTGGTTTGTTAGCTGAAGGGAAATGGTATCCCCAAAGTCAGAGGATCATCCTCCCTTTCAAATGCCAAATCTCAGTGAAGTTGCTCCTTGACTGTACAGAAAGCTGTGGAGAGGGTGCATGGTAGACATCCTTTGGGTTGGACGAGGCAGGGCCCTAATATGGGCTTGGGGTGACGTGTCATGTGACTACATTGGTTGGGCAAATCACTTAAGCCTTTTTTTTTTTTCCACTTAAGCTTTTTGATGTTTAGTTTTGTCACCTGTAAATAGGGTAATAAAATGCCTGCCCTGCCTGCTTCCCAAGGTTGTTAAGAAAATCAGATGAAAAAGTCTTTACGAAGTATTTGTAAAGTACATTCTTTCCTCCTTCCATCTATTCATTGTATGGCCACATATATGCAAAGGTTAAATACATTAACATGTTTTTATTGCAAGTAAGCTAATTTCTGTCCATGGTTGTTTTTTTTTTTTTTTTTAATCGAGGTTGTTGAGCCTTGGGAAACAGGATTTATAGCAGAAAATGTTTTGTTCCATATGATTTAGAATTTATGGACTTGGGAGGGGGAAATTGTGTGGATTGGAAAATAGAGATGCCAGAAGGATGAAGGGAACACAAGGTCATCACCAGAAAGATGTGTTGGGATGAAAAACCCACAGAAGGTGCAGGTTGGTAGGTGGTTCTGTGCCTGAATGTGGTTTGAATGATTTTATTTTCACATTTATGGAGCATGATGAATTTAGCTTCAGGAAATAGAGCAGGCTTCTGCTGCAAGGAAATGAAACTTCCATAAAATCAGAAAGGACAGTATTTAGAGATGCTTTCAGCAAGGGGAGTAGGGGAGTGGAAAGGGAAGAATTTTCCAGACAAAAGAGATTTCTGGTAAAAGAAGCCACCCAAGTAAATTGTGGGAAACTTTGGGAGCATTATGAATGAGTATGTAAGCTCTCGACTACATGAAAGGGAAAGCTTTGGAAGTCAATAGACTGAAGAAAAATGCTTACCTAGCTGAAATAGAAACCAGAGAGAACCTCCATTTTTTGAGAAGGTTGTTTCCAAATGTCTGTATCCAATTTTTGCTGGTCACTGTGCTGCAGTTTGGAGAAGGCAATGGCACCCAACTCTTGCTTGGAAAATCCTATGGATGGAGGAGCCTGGTGGGCTGCAGTCCATGGGGTCACTGAGGGTCAGACATGACTGAGCGACTTCACTTTGACTTTTCATTTCCATGCACTGGAGAAGGAAATGGCAACCCACTCCAGTGTTCTTGCCTGGAGAATCCCAGGGACGGGGGAGCCTGGTGGGCTGCCATCTATGGGGTCGCACAGAGTCGGACACAACTGAAGCGACTTAGTAGCATGTCGTAGTTTGATAGGTCTTAATCTCCATTTCCTTTCTTTTTAACTGTTCTTCCTTGAGGTTCATCAGAATTAGGGTCCATTGACTTTGCATTTGGTGTATTTTGTTCTTGAGAAACAAAAGACAATTTAGTGGTATTTGAGGCATAAGAGAGTATTTTACAAGCTGGTGGAAAAGATAATATTTCATGTTAAAATCTTTACTGAAAATGGATCTTACCTTGAACTTTGATTTTGGAAAGTGCATTCCTGCACAGCTTGTTTAATCAACAATACACGTTCCCTTAACAGAGATGTACTGAGCGCCGAGCATGTGCCAGACACCTGCTGGAGGTGAACTTCACAGCTCCTGCTCACATGGAACTTTGTTCTGTCAGATTCTGAGGTCTTCTGTTTTCCAGGGTGTATGCAAGTCGACCTGAATCTTTACCTGTCATAACAAAGAGTTTTGAAGTTCCTTTTGTGGCTTGGTTTATTGAGCTTCAACCTCTTCTCACTGTTTGTTTTTTAAATAGTCTTTTCAACTCTATTCCCATATCACCAGAATACCTCTTCAAATGTGATGCCAAAACAGGAGACATGGTTGCTTGAAGGCCCTGGCAGTTTAAATAGTCCAGTGCTCAATATCAGAATCCATCTGGACTTCCTTTGGAGATGTTATTTGGAAACTTATTTTGATTACCAAGTTATATTGAATATTAAAAGAAAAAATTTTTTCAGGGTGTTTGCATAGACAAGTGGAAGCAGAATGATCGTTACCTTGCAGCACTTACACACATTATAATAAGATAATAATAGTGATTTTCCGGGAACTTAATCGCTCATCTTCTACTTGGTTATATATTTTTTTGTGCTTGTCTTTGAAACCCCTAATGGATGCAGTCAGAAAACTGAGCTGGATGCTTAGAGACTTGTAATTAGTTAATTTATAGATTCAGTCTCTTCTCTTGTTTTGTACCTTGATATAGAGGCTGAGGACGTATAATTCTCATATATCACCTCTTTTGAGGATTATCCCACTAGAAAGCTTTCTTGTTGTAGGAATACAGATAATAACCTGGCTGGAGTTGCTGGGAGGAAACAAGGATTCTGAGGTTAAGGTTTATTTTAAGTGAAAAGATACTTACTAGCTTTGCTCCCCTGGGGGAATAATGAAAACAGCCACCCATGTGTACATCGCTTCCCTGTGTCTTGTGATCTTGATATTGTTCAAAATGCAGGTTGTTGATTGAGTGCCTCAGTGGGTGCATCCGGGGCAAGTTAAACAAACCCTCTGTTCTCCACAGCAAGCAGGTGGGGTGAGCAGTTTCCAGGCTGCTTTCTATGAAATGAAGGTCCTTTCTGTTCCATCCTGGAGATGGGCAAGCTAGACACAGGCATTGTTTCAGAACTCGTAAGTGATTAAGTGTAGGGGGGATGTTGTGGCAGGGAGAGCACTAGGCTTTTCCTATTATTTTTCCCCTTAAACTGGCATTTGTCCTTGTCAGTGACTTCTTTCATGGATAACATGCCCATGGTTTGGGGAAATGAAGACATAGCTCCTCTTCAGAGGTGATGAGGGGGGCCCTGTGTTTACAGCTTGAAATTTTAATGAAGGGCTAAGAAGCAATTACTTGACCTTGGATACGTACTTGGACCTCAGCGGAGGGAAGAATCCCTGCAGGTTGGCCACTGAATCTCTGGCTGACTTTCAGACCACCGAATTTGAGGTAAATCTGGCCATTTCTAGCTCAGGGTCACAACATCATGCCTTTCCCCCCAAAGAGGACAGTTGAAAGCAAAAAGGAATTCCATTGTCATTATTGTCTTCAAATAATCCTGTAGTTATTTTTTTAGTGGCTAACAGGGTATTCATTAACATGTTAGCTTGGGAAGCTCACTGCAGAGTAACAGGAGTCTTCCCCGGAAGCTGTTTGCTTGCGTCACAGCTTTATGTGACGCGTAAAGCTTTTTCACATACCATACAATTTACCCGTTTATGGTGTATATATAGCTCGATGGCTTTGGGGTATATTCACACAATCGTATATCTGTTGCCATACTCAATTTTAGAACACTTTCAATTTTATTATCTTGAAAATAAGCCCCTGACCCCTTAGCCCTCACCTCAGAAAGTTTTATGACATTGCCAGATGCTAACCCCAGGATATATTCTGAGTCTTTTATCTCTTTGGGTCCAGCTCATTCCAGGTATCTGATTCATCAAAGGGACAGATTCTCTGTAAACACGTGTAAATGTGTAAACGTGTTTATATGACCTCTCAGAACCTCACTGACCTGAAACCTCATGGGCTCTGGATCTTCAGGCTGGAATCACGAAGAATTTTGAAAACTGTAAACTTGGAGAGTTACTTATTTAAACTGGTGAGAGATATGCATTTTAAAAAATGTACTGCACTGTCACATATATTACCACTTAAAGAAAATCCTCTACAAATGACTTTTGAACAACACAGGGGTTTGGGCACTGGCCCTCCTTACACTGGGAAATCTGCATATGACCTCATAACCTGCCCTTTGTATTGGTGGACTCAGCCAGTCACACATGGTGTAGTACCACAGTACATATTTATTGGGGAAAAAAGAAATCCTCGTGTAAGTGGACCCACACAGTTCAAACCCATGCTGTTCAAGAGACAGCTGTGTTGAAAACAGTAGATGAATTATGTCCTGTGAGTGTGAAGAATTGCTCTGGGTTGCAGCCTGCCTGGTACATGTAGGTGTGAGTGCCAGGTGACTTCGTGATCAGAGTGCACAGGGGAAGGGCAAAGGGCTCCGGGACAAAAAGCCCTGGCCTCAGACTCGCCTCTTGCCACAGCACCTCTGTTTATGATATTCAAATAAGGCTGCCCACATTTCTTTGACATGGCTCATCAGAAATAGGCCATTTCTCTTCATTTTTCAGCTGAGGCTTTTTCAGGAGGGTTGGGAGAAGTGGGGCTGTGCGTAGACAGCTCACCTCTTCGCCTTCCCACTCCCTAAATGGAGAGGGCCACATGGGCCACTGTTCAGCCACTGTGGGTGCTTTTCTTTCTTTNTTTGAGATTAGTTGTTTGTCAGCTGCTTCATTTGCTATTATTTTCTACCATTCAGAAGGCTGTCTTTTCACCTTGCTTATTGTTTCCTTTGTTGTGCAGAAGCTTTTAATTTTAATTAGATCCCATTTTGGAAGTGATTTTTAAATTTAAAAAATATTTATTCAGATTAACACGTTTTTAAAAATTATAATATTTTATCTTTGGGATCTGAATTACACTGGCTTCTGAAATCTTACAGTAAGAACTGTGATAAGGTAAATATACCTGCTGCTTCAGGCAGTTTTCAGAAGAACCATTTTTACAATGATTCCCATTTCTTGTCTTTCTTACTAACTCATATTTTGCCATTGGCTTTTCCTTAAATCTGCTTTTAGTCACAGTCCATTATGGGTGTAAATGAAACCCTATATGACTAAGAAGAAAATAATTTTAAAAGCTACATAATGATCAAAACCATCTTAAACCAACTGGAACTATGAGCACTTGGAGACCCTTTGTTTTGAGTTAAAGGGAAAAAAATACTTCAATATTTATTGACAGATTTTTTTAAAAAGTAGAAATAGAAGCCTTAAAAGCTTCAGCACATAAATTTTGAAACACTTTCCAGAACTCCTAGTTCTTTATCTTGTTCCAAACTATTACTAACCCACCAAAAGGATCTCAGTTAAAAAAAAAAAAGAATGAGAGAATGAGCAGCTATGTTCTCTGAGGTCAGGGTGCATTTTCAGGGTGCAGAAGGTCTTTAGTTCATTCATCAGATGCTGCTGAGTATACCCCTGTATTCCGGCACCATCCTGGGCACTTGGGATGCAGGTCTAAGCAAGGCAGACTCAGTTCCTACCTTCACTGGTTCATTCATTGCACAAAGATTTATTGTAGAGGATTCTGGTATAGATGAAAAGATGGAAAAGGAGACTAGAGCCAATTGTGGGGTNTGCTGAGTATACCCCTGTATTCCGGCACCATCCTGGGCACTTGGGATGCAGGTCTAAGCAAGGCAGACTCAGTTCCTACCTTCACTGGTTCATTCATTGCACAAAGATTTATTGTAGAGGATTCTGGTATAGATGAAAAGATGGAAAAGGAGACTAGAGCCAATTGTGGGGTCCTTGGTGTATGGATGTGAGAGTTGGACTGTGAAGAAGGCTGAGCGCCAAAGAATTGATGCTTTTGAACTGTGGTGTTGGAGAAGACTCTTGAGAGTCCCTTGGACTGCAAGGAGATCCAACCAGTCCATTCTGAAGGAGATCAGCCCTGGGATTTCTTTGGAAGGAATGATGCTGAAGCTGAAACTCCAGTACTTTGGCCACCTCATGTGAAGAGTTGACTCATTGGAAAAGACTCTGATGCTGGGAGGGATTGGGGGCAGGTGGAGAAGGGGACGACAGAGGATGAGATGGCTGGATGGCATCACTGACTTGATGGATGTGAGTCTGAGTGAACTGGAGTTAGTGATGGACAGGGAGGCCTGGTGTGCTGCGATTCTTGGGGTCGCGAAGAGTCAAACACGACTGAGCAACTGAACTGAACTGGATGCCACACTAAAGGATCTGAATAGCAGGGAGGGGCTCAAAGTACACATGTGGCAGAAGGTGGTATTTTAGGAACTTCATTTGTTGGCAGTGTGCAAGGTTCAGTAAGAAAGGTGGAAGGAAGAGGAGAAGAGTCCAGAGTGCTCATGAAGCAGTGAAGTTAGAAAAGCCACATCTCAAGTCAGTGGCAGGAGGGAAACAGGGACACTAGAAATGATTACAAAAAGAGCATAAGGTAAGCAGTGGGTAGCTGGTCTTCCCAGAACGATGTTTGGTTTTAGACAATACTTGTCTAAATACTTGTCTAATACTTGTCATGAGAAGAGTTAGCATTGTTAAAGCACTTTTTATATGCCCTGTGCTGATTTGATAAGTTTTAACCCATGCAATTCATGAGGTCGCAAAGAGTCAGACATGACTGAGAGACTGAACTGAGCTGAACCCATGTAAATGTAACCACTGTGTAACATTTTCATTACCTGAAATATTTTCTTGGTCCTCTTTGCAGTCAGTACCTGGCAACTACTGATCTGCTTTTTATTACTGTTGTTTCACCTTTTCTGGAATGTCATATATAAATGGAATTTTGTAGGATATAATTGGTGTCTGGCTTCTTTCACTTAGTTTAGAGCTTTGAGCTTCCTCCATACTGTTGCATGTTTGTTGTTGTTTTAAGAGAAAGCAAGTTTATTAAGAAAGATACTCCGCAGATAGAATGTGGTTCTTCTGTTGCATGTTTTGTTGTTGTTGATGCTTGTTTTTTATTACTGAGTAATGTTCCACTGTTTGAAGGTTCCACAACTTGTTATCGGTTGACCAGTTAGTAGACTTTTGGGTTGTTTCCAGGTTGGGGCTAATCATGAATAGAGATGCTATGAACATACAAGTCTTTGTGTAGATGTGGTTTCATTTCTCCTGGGTAAGTACCTAGGGATGGAATTGCTTAGTCACCTGCTAAGTGAATATTTAACTTTATAAAAAATTGCCAGACTTTTCTAGATTCTCATCTGATCCTCATAACTCCTCTGAATTGTGTCTGTTATCATCACCATTTTTTCAGTTGGAAAAAAGTCAAGTGTAGGAAAATTGGAGGAAAGTAAAATACGTAACTTGCTCCAGGCCATAAGGCTAGGGGGCAGCAGAATGGTTTGTCTGATGCCTTTGGGCAATGTTGGGAGCCATTTCCAGCCTGATCTGTTGTTAGGGCCACACCTGTTTGGTGGCGCCCCCACGCCTAGGCCTAGCCAAGGACAAACCAGTGGGCCTTCCGCAATCTACAGAACCAGACACTAACTTGAGTGACCGTTTTCTCAGTTCCTCTATTCGAGCTGCTAGGAGTGGAAGTATAAAGAAACAGGTGAAATTAAACAGTATATTCTGTTTAACCCACTCTCTCTGAAATACTGTCATCAGTTATGTGCAATCACTGTAAAGATTGTTAATGTATTTTACATTGTTCGTCATAGGAAGCTTTTGAAATATGCTGTGTATTTCCCAGTTACAACATATCTCCGTTAGGACTAGCCTCATTCCAGGTGCTCAACAGCCACACATTTTTTGTTGCTGCTATACGGGACAGCACAGATATAGGTATTAAAAATAATATCCAGAGGTACAGTTACTGAAATGGAAAAAAATTCATGTTATATTAAGTGAAAAAAAACAAGTCATAACACTGTATTTAGTATGCTTATATTTTTATAATATACATGTTTATATTTGCGAATATGTCATCTATAACCATATTGGCTAGTACTGTAGCCACTGGACTACTTAATTTTTAAAAACATGATTTTCCTTTATTTTTGGCTGTGCTCCGTCTTGGTTGTTGCTCGGGGTTCTCTCTGGTTGTGGCGAGTGGAAGCCTCTCTCTACGAGCGGCGCATGGGCCTCTCAGTGCGGTGGCTTCTCTTGCTGTGGGGCACAGGCTCCGGGCGCATGAGCCACAGCAGCTGTGGCTCCCGGGCTCTAGAGCACAGGCTCAGCAGTTGTGGTGCGCGGGCTTAGTTGCACGTGGGGTCTTCCCGGATCAGGCGCAAACACGTGCCTCCTGCATCAGCAGACGGATTCTTTACCACTGGGCCACCAGGGAAGCCCTGGGCTACTTAAATATAATAAAGTTAAATACAAGTTAAAATTCTGTCCTTAACTCAAACACGGGCCACTTGTGCCTCATGGCCGCCACATTCAGTCTCACATCCTTGGGTCACTACTCTCTTCAGTCTGCCAACCCGACTGAGAGAGACTGAGTGAGACAGTAGTATCTGCCAGCCCTGCATCCAGCAGGGCCTCCACGGGTTTTAACAGTAAAACATAGGAAAGAGGTTCACTTATCCTGCAACCGCTGTTAGTGTTTAATGGGAGCAGTGTGTGGAAACACGGCAGTCTAATCGAAGGCCTTGTTCTGTTTTGGTACAACTGCCATTCAGATTGCCGAGTATTCAAAGCATCCACTTCAGACACGTTCATGTAAAAATGCTCCTTTCTGCTTCAGAACGTGCCTCGTATTCATGGTGGGGCTTGTTTAAAATCGTTTTCTCATTTATACACACTTTCTATGCAGTGCCCAGATAACATCTGTCCTGGAAGCGCATAGGCAACAGTTTGTGTACATGTAGCAGGAAGTGGGTTGCGAAGTGCAAGGTATTAACGTCTGGGGGTGCTGTGGGGGCTCAGATCCCCCAGGCCCCAGTTACCCTCCTAGCTTGGCCCTCACTCTGTCCCAGCCTCTTCCCAACTTGACGGACTGGTTCTGCTCGTTCAGCCAACCTCAGAATGAGGGGAAGATGGTAGGAAAGCATTCTGCCCAAGGCCATAGAACCGGGGAACTCCTGTGCCCGTGGGTCAGACAGGCCTGGGGTAGAGGCCGTTCTCAGCACTTACTAGCTGAGCGCCCTTTTTCAGGGCATCTACCCTCTTTGAGCCCCAGGATTTTTGTAAAAGAATGACATCTACCTCCACGCATTGCTGGGAGATGGACTAAGCTGAGGAACAGAAGGCGCAGAGTGAGTGCTCCATAAACAGCAGTTATTACCTTCTGCTCTGAAGACAGAAGTGGCAGCATGATGTGCACAGTCGCATGTGTGGTTGGTTATGCATTGGAAGTAGTGTCTCAGGAGAACACAGTGGCATTTTTAGGCCAGGCAGCATGAGTTTCTGTGTAGTCAACTCTCTGTCATCCTTAGTGACGGTGAGCAGTTCTACCAGAAATTATTGAAAGCAGTAGGGACTCCGCTAGTTTGACTTCTACTATCAACCTTTTTTTTTTCCCTTCCCACCAAATGTTTTACTGCCCCGATACAAGGACAAGAGTTTATTTGTTTTTCATTCTGTTTCTCCAGTCTTCCCAGCATAGTAAAAGTGCTGATGATTTGTAAATTGACCAAAAGTTGCCTTGCCAAAGGAGAAAAGATGCTAGTTTGCATTTATCATTGATAACATACTATACTCTTATCCAAGCTTGTATAATTTTGATCCTTATCTTACTACTTGAGATTCTTTAAAGTACCATGATTTAAATGATATGTATGACAAACCAAGGAACTTAAAAAAAAAAAACAGGTTTTTCCTGATTTGAAATGTAATATGTGCTCATTGAGGATAAAGTGAAAAGTGCAAAACAGAAAATAGCTATGAGAATTTAAATCACAGATAATTTCACCTCTGGAGACAACAGATATTAACATTTGGTGAAGTTCCCTCTTTCGATCTATGTCATCCCAGAACTTTTTATCCTTTTTTAATAATTAACATCACAGCACATACCTTTTCCCAGGTAATGAAAATCATTTCAGTACATCCTTTTAAAGGCTTGCATATTCTTCCAGTATGTACTTAAGCCGTAAATAACTTCCCTATCCTCTTATTGCTGATATCCAGGTATTCTTGGGCTGCCCTTGTGGCTCAGCTGGTAAAGAATCCGCCTGCAATGCCGGAGACCTGGGTTCAATCCCTGGGTTGGGAGGATCCCCTAGAGAAGGGAAAGGCTCCCCACTCCAGTATTCTGGCCTTGAGAATTCCATGGACTGTATAGTCCATGAAGTTGCAAAGAGTCAGACACGACTGAGCGACTTTGACTTTCAGGTTATCTTAGGGAGGAGGCTTTTTAATTAGCCTGTTTTAAAACTGGGTGTAGAAGCTGGGACGATTGAGGCCGGAGGAATGGTATTCCTTGTTAGCAGTCGGAGACTGATAAAAATTGTTTTCCATGTTCCTAGCGAATGGCTGTTCCTTCTTCCCTCTGTGCTCTTGGTGCTGTTACTGACTCCTGTACTTGCAGGTTAAAGCCATGACAGATTCCCCCTTGAACACCTTGCCTTTGCTATTTTTTCTTTTAATATTTATTTTGGGGAGCTTTCCAGGTGGCTCAGTGCTAAACAATCTGCCTACCAAGCAGGAGACTCAGGTTCGATCCCTGGGTCGGGAAGATCCCCTGGAGTAGGAAATGGCAACCCATTCCAGTATTCTTGCCTGGAGAACCCCATGGGCAGAGGGTCCCGACCAGCTACAGTCCATGGGGTCACCAGGAGTTGGGCACGACTGAGAGACTGCGCCTGCACACACACCAGGTCTTGTGAGATGCAAACTCTTAGTTGTGTCATGTGGGATCTAGTTGCCTCACTAGGGGTTGAACTGGTGCCCCCTGCACCAGGAGCCTCAGCCACTGAGCCACTCAGGGTAGTTCTTCACTATTTTTTTAGCAGGAAAGAAAACAGTTACAAACCAGGCCTTTGTGCTGGCTGCTCTAAGTACACGATGTCACTGAATGTTCGCCACAGCCCTGTTGGAAAGGTATGATCTTACAGATGAGGAAACCGAGGCTCAGAGGAGTTGGGTCACAAAACTAGTAAGTGGCAGAGAGCCGCTGTGCCTTCCCCCGAGGGCCCTGTGGTCGTGGCTGACCACCACACAGTGACTGGCTAGAAGGACTTGGGGTGGCCTGGCTTCCAGGCAGTGGCAAACAAGGACAGAGCGAGAAGCAGCCCGAGAAGATGAGTGCTTCTGCCCCGGTCCCTAGGTTGGTAGCAGCTGCGAGTGTGAGGGGTGAGAAGTTGGCCATCTGAGACACCAGAACCCACGTAAAAGTCACGATCGCCAGCCAGATCAGAACGTGTGTGTGTGTTTTCTAGCCAGTGAAATATGTTGCGTGTGATTCTGAGTTCATGCTTTCTGCACCTGTTTCTACCCTTTTAGGGCATTGGCCTAAGATGTGAGAGCTACTGAACAAGCAAAGGTCATATTTCATTTTTAATTACTATTTAATTGAGTCTCCAGATTTTCTAGGGTTTATTTTCTTTGCTTTGATGTAAGATGGGATTCATGAGTTTCCATCCTAGCAAATTATGTAATGGTTTTGGTGTCATTTAGGGGTCTCTGTACTAGAGAGCAGCTATAGGAACTGCTAATTAAAACACCGCATCCATCCTGTAGTCGTGCCTGAGGTCAAAAGCATTTTTGAACGCTGCTCTGCATTACCTCTCATGTCTGGAGCGTGGACTGTCTTTGAAGTCGGCGTGGAGACCAGCTCCCCCAGCAGAGCAGCAGACCGTCTGGGAGGGGGGAGCCCGGGCTTCAAAAGGCCTAAGAGAAGGACGCATGCGCAGTCGTTCTTTTAAGGACGCTGACTCTCATTTCCGGGATCAAAGCATGTTTGTGATGTGGTCCTTGTCCCTTCTGTGAACGCAGAGTGGAAACTGGAGACTTTGTTTTGCATAAAGTTAAAGCACAAGGTTCTTTGATTCAGTCAGTTAGGTTTTGGTTTTTTTTCCAGTTAGGTTTTAAATGAAATTTATTTCATGTGGTTGAAAAGGAGATACACTTCACTTCACTCAGTTGCCAAAACTTAGGTGAACATAGCAGTGATTTTTCAGATGCCTTTTTTTTTTTNTTCTCTGGGTGATTCTAGAATGTAGCAGGGTTGGGACCCTCTGCATAGAGGTAGAGAAGTAGAAGCGACAAGTGAAATACCTCGAAACAGCTTCCTGTTCTCTCTGTGCTCTGAGTCTCAGTGAATCTGATTGTTGTGCCTAAAGGGAAGAGAAGATCAGTGGACTTGAAGTTTGGCTTTAAGTTTTGACTTTAGCTTCTTTTGCATACTTCTTTCAAAGTGGTCTGTGTTTGTAGCCTCACTAAAGTAAGTTGGGGCCAAAGTAAGTTTTCCTCCCTAGTTTTTCCTGAAATCTCATCACACCGATGCAACTTTGAATAGCAGCTACAGTGCAGTAAAATCTTGAGTATCTTTTCAGAAACTCTGGAAATACAAAACGTCAGTCAGGATGCTTATTCGGGAAATGCCTACATTGGGGGCATTGATCAACTCTTGCGGAAATGACAGCTCCTACGCCTGCCCCCTCAGAATGAGTCCATATGAGTTCCCCAGACTGGTGAGGACCCCCATCATTCCGGACTGCTGAAAGAGCCAGGCTCAGGGCATCCCCAGGGCCCTGGGGGTTGCCAGCCATGCCTGGCAGGTTGGAAAGTCCAAGGAATCAATGATGTGGGTTCCAGCTCCCAATCAGCTGCTTCCCAGCTGTGCAACCTTGGACAGCTCACTTAATTTTGCAGATCCCGTTTTAGCAGAGCTCCTGCCACAAGATCAGTGCTTATCTATGGCAATTGTATCTTCTGTCCCCGAGCTTAAGTCAGAAGTCATGTGGTCCCAGTGCCTTTCCAGACTGAAAAGCTTCAGCCCCCACCACACTGACTTGCTGTGATGCCTACATGCTAGGGCTCTTTTCAGGGCAGCCGTCCCCCCGCCCCCACCCCC
>SJYA01002835.1:1951951-2012160 GCA_006410615.1 Neotragus moschatus | reverse complement strand
CCCGCCCGCCAAGATAAAGGGATGTGGTGTCCTGAAGAGGAGCAGGAAGGAGGCCCTTTGGGGAAGTGGCTGCAGCTGGCAGCCCGGGCAGCCGGCATAGACCTGGGATGCAGAGCCGCCCGCAGGGCTCTTAGCGCTCCCTTCTGTGCCGTGCTCTGTCATCTCTTACAGAGCCTGCAGGTTCTGTTCCACATCAGAGAGGGAGGCAAGATGGAGGTGATGCACTGAGAGATTCTGGGCTGCTGCCTGCAGCTCGGGAGGTGGAAGCCTGCCTTCAAATGTTGGGTTTCTGCTGGTCTCCAGGGCTCTCTCCTCTCGGTTTTCATCAGAGCTTCAGCCTGGTAGCAGCAGTAGAACAGCTGTGCTGTGTCTGCTTTACAAATCAGGGATTTGAGGTGAAGGTATTTCCTTTTAGTAAGGCTTGGTGGTGACATTCAGGCACTCTGAAAAAAAAATTTTTCTTTTTTTTAATATTTAGGGATGGATGAACCTGCTCCTTTCAAGTGGAATGGACATACTTCTGAGCAAAATCACCCTTACCGATATCCCGCTCTCTTTCTCTATCTGTAACCACACGGCAGCTGGGGCCTGAGGGCAACACTGGAGCTTTAAGGTGTCTTCATGTGTGTTTACAGGGGAAGCGCAGCGAGGTTTCTGAGGCCACCGGTGATTAAGCGAGCCCTCTGGCGGGGGTGCGCGTGTCACCCGCCTGTTGGTGAGGAGCCTGCTGCAGGAGAGGACAGGCGATGACAGAACTCACTCCTCCACCTGCTGTATCCCCAGCCTCCATGGACTGGAGTGACCTGTTTCGATGAATCTGGACCTGGGGTTCTCGATCAACACTGTCAACATATGGGGCCAGGGTGTCTCTTGTTGTGAGGCTGTCCGTGTGCCTTGTACATGTTTAGCAGCATCCCTGGCCTATACCTTTCAGATTCCCATAGCATTTCTTCATCCTGTGGCAACCAGAGATCTCCAGGCATTGCCAGATCTCTGGGGCAGATCTACCTTCTTTGGGAAAAAACACTGATGTCAACATAAAGAGTGTCTTGGCAGAAACATTAATTAGGATGTCATTTGAGGACATCCCAGTCTGACTATTTGTGACCCCATGGACTATATAGTCAATGGATTTCTCCAGGCCAGAATACTGGAGTGAGTAGCCATTCCCCCCTCCAGGGGGTCTTCCCAACCCAGGGATCGAACCCAGGTCTCCTGCATTGCAGGCAGATTCTTTACCAGCTGAGCCACCAGGGAAGCCCAAGAATACTGGAAGGGGTAGCCTATCTCTTCTCCAGGGGATTTTCCTGATCCAGAAATCGAACTGGGGTCTCCTGCATTACAGGTGGATTTTTTTTTTTTTTTACCAACTGAGCTACCAGGGAGACCCCTCTGACCTCAGGATCCCAGCCCCATCTTGTAGTTATTGCTTTCCTTTTGCCAAATGTTTTCCCTCAACATTATTGCATGCCATTTTATAGCCAAATTACAAAACAAAACCCCTAAACTGTGTATCTACAAAGGGAAGATTGGAGTCAAACTGTGGGAGTTACAACCCTAGCATGAACAAAAACACAGGGATTGGGACATGATAACTGCTTAATTGATGTTTATCATCTGCAGCAACATCTTTGTAAAACACAGGTCTAAAGTTTAAACCCAAGGTGTATCAAACAGGACAGCAGTGTTTATTTCGCATCTACCAAGTGCTCAGCGTTGAACTGCACTTTGTTTATTTTTGACTGTGCTGGGTCTTCGCTGCTGCATGGGCTTTGCTCCAGTTGTGGAGAGTGGGCTACTCTGCAGTCACGATGTGCGGGCTTCTCATTGCAGTGGCTTCTCTTGTGGCAGAGCGTGGGCTCTAGGCATGCGGGAGCCAGTGGTCGTTGCACGTGGGCTCAGCAGTTGCAGCTCCTGGGCTCCAGCACGCAGGCTGAATCCTTGTGTTGCATGGGCTTAGTTGCTCTGTAGCATGTGGAATCTTCCCCGATCAGGGATAGAGCCTGTGTCTCCTGCATTGGCAAGCAAATTTTTTTTACCACTGAGCCACCAGGGAAGCCCTTGGACCAGAATTTTGAAAGTTAGTATTATTCCTCTGACAGATCATAGTGAAGCAATGGATGCTTGAAGTGATTTTTGAGAAATAACAGTTCCCCCCAATTTGAGCATCAAAAGTTGTTTGCGTGTAGTTGTTTGGAAGTACTCAATTATATGTGCTGATTTTAGCTTTACTATAAGAATGTAAAAGCCCAGACAAATGGCACCCCACTCCAGTACTCTTGCCTGGAAAATCCCATGGACAGAGGAGCCTGGTAGACTGCAGTCCATGGGGTCGCTACTAGTCGGACACGACTAAGCGACTTCCCTTTCCCTTTTCACTTTCATGCACTGGAGAAGGAAATGGCAACCCACTCCAGTGTTCTTGCCTGGAGAATCCCAGGGACGGGGGAGCCTGGTGGGCTGCCTTCTATGGGGTCGCACAGAGTCGGACACGACTGAAGTGACTTAGCAGCAGCAGCAGCAGCAGCAGGCAATCGCCAGTAAGAGAACCCTGAGAAAAGAAGAAAATGTCAGAGCTAACAGACTGATGTGCAAATACAAGAAAGCCAGGTATTTTTAGCATTTTATCTTTATGTATTCAGAAATAATTGCATTGGCATATTGCTTAAGAGATTTGCCATACTACACAAGCCAGTTTTGAAATATTTATATTATAACCTGACATGAAACCAGCTCAGCAGGATGCCAGCCACGTAGTTGATTCACTTGTAATTGAGTGGATATTGTTGAATGTACCATTCTTAACATAGTCCAGAGTAGGCGGAAATTTCTGCTTATGTGAACTTTATCAACCTTTGCAAACTAAACAGAGTGGAAATGAATGATAGTGTAATAAGATCTATTTTAAAATTCAGCTGCCAACTTAACAATGCTTATTTGGCTTTATTTTCTACATAACCTATTTAATTCAGAATTAAATCAGTAGAAAGGATTTGTTGAGTCCCGTGTTGATTAAGCATTTGTTGAGTAGTTACTGTGAGTAATACCTGAATCATACCATCCCAAAATGTTAAAACAATTCTGAGCATTTGAGGAAAAAAAAGTTTCTGTTTTTTTCTGTGCTTCATCATAACTCCCTGTGTGTGTAAGCAGAAGGCCGAGTGAGGTGTCTTGTTTCCTGCTTATTTGATTACCTGGGGAAGCTATGAAAACTTCTGATTCCTAATTTCTATCTTGTAGATTCTGATTTAGCAAGTTTTGGGAATGGTATTTTTAACTCGCTTCTCCTTGCTCCCCAGGATCAGGCAGCTTCCAGTGATCAGGCAGCTTGGGAGGAGGGGGAGGTGTCACTGAATTTGGTTTCTTTGGAAAATGCTATCACTGCGTTACCTGTACTACCTTTTTACCTGTTTTCTTAACCATGGCCTTTTCTAACCAAAAAGCTTATATGCAAACTTTAAGCAGGGAAAATCATTGATCTTAGTCCTCTGATTCTACTAAACTAATTTTGAATGCCTAAGGTAAATTTTTTAAATTTGAGATAATTGTAGATTCACATACAATTGTAAGAAACATCGCAGAGATCCCATATATCTGTTATCGAGTTTCTGTCATTGGTAATGTCTTGCTAAACTTGATCTGATATCACAACCAAAATATTAACATTGACCAGTCAAGATACAGCACCTTTCCATCGGCCCAGCCATGCTCATGTCTTAGTCCATTCGGACTGCTCTAACAAAATGCCATAAACTGAGTGGCCTATCCACAACGGATTTGTTTCTCACAGTTCAGGAGGCTGAAAGTCCAAGACTAAGGTGCGAGCATGGCTGCCTTCTGGTGGTCCTCTTCCTGGTTCAGAGCTAGCACCTTCTCAAATGATTCCATGTGCCGGAAGGGGTGAGGGATCCCTCTGGAGCCTTTCTTGTAAGGGTGCTGACCCCATTCTTGAGGGCTTTGCTCTCATGACCTAAGTAACTCCCAAAGGTCCTCGCACTTTCTAATACCATCATTTCTGGGAGTTAGTATTTTCAATATGTGAACCTTGTGGGGACCGAGACATTCAAACCATAGCACATCACCTTGCCCTTCTGTAGTCACACCTGATTCCCTTCCACACACAGCCTGCTACCCCAGCCATAACTGTTGACAACCAATAGGCTGTTCTCCGTATCTGTGCTTCTGTCATTTCATAAATATTGTATAAATGAAGACATTTAGTTTCTAATCTTTGGGGATTGTCTTTTCACTCCATGTAATCCTCCAGAGGGGCTTCTCTGGTGGCTCAGATGGTAAAGAATCTGCCTGCAATGGGGGAGACCTGAGTTTGATCCCTGGGTTGGGAAGATCCCCTGGAGGAGGGCATGGTAGCCTACTCCAGTATGCTTGCCTGGGTAATCCCCATGGACAGAGGAGTCTGGTGAGCTCCAGTCCATGGGGTCAAAAAGAGTCTGACACGACTAAGCAACTAAGCACGCACACACAGGATCCTCCAGAGGTTCAGCTAGTTTGTTGCACGTATCAATAGTTTGTTCATTTTTGTGGCCAAGTAGTATTCCCTGGTATGGAAGTAGCAGAGTTTAAACATACACCTGTTTAAAGACATCTGGCTTTTCTACATGGGGGCTATTACCAATAAAATAGCTGTGAACATTCATGTATAAGTTACTGTATAGACATAAGTTTTTGTTTTTNTTCATTTTTGTGGCCAAGTAGTATTCCCTGGTATGGAAGTAGCAGAGTTTAAACATACACCTGTTTAAAGACATCTGGCTTTTCTACGTGAGGGCTATTACCAATAAAATAGCTGTGAACATTCATGTATAAGTTACTGTATAGACATAAGTTTTTGTTTTTCTGGAATGAATGTCCAGGAGTGCAGTTGCTGAGTCATAATGATAGCTGCATGTTTTAATATAAAAAAAAAATTGCCAAACCATATTATAGAGTTTCAGTTCCATTTAAAATTCCCACAGTTAATTTCTGTGATCCAGTTTCCCTATTTGGCTATTTCCCTAGCCAGCATTTGGTGTTATCATTATATTTTGTTGGAGCTATTCTGATAGAAATACAGTGATATCTCACTGTAGTCTTACTTTGCACTTGATTGATGACTGGTAATGTTGAATATCTTTTTCTGTGCTCATTCGCCATCTGTATGTCCTCTTGAAAGGTGTGTGTATTCTGCTATTGTTGGATAGAGTGTTCTATAAATGCTGATTGCATTTGTTGGTTGATGATGAGAAATGAAGTTCATATTTTATGGCAGAACAAGAAAAAAATGAGGTGTAAAATTTTTTTCAGCCCATTTGGGCCTCCCAGAGTCCTCCCCTATAGTATGTATTCTGCTTCTACATTAACTAGACCTGTTTAGGAAACATCATTCCTTCCTATTCTAGTAAGAAGTCACCATGATCACGACTTGCTTCGTATGACTTGTTTCTTACCTGCAGATCTGGGCTGTGTAAATGGTTGGTATGTCATTTGATCAATAGCTGTTTGTCTGTAGAACTTGTGGAACGGTGCCTTGACCTCCCACAGGCCCAACAGTCCTCAAGAGCTCTCTGAAAGAATGTCTCCTGGGTTATAGTCCCCAGGTCTCCAGTAAAAGTTTTCATTGTTTGCTTAGGTAACTGTTGATTAATTTTTCATCAGTAGTGGTTTTGTTGAACTCTTCTCTGTCCTTAGGGTTTCTTTTGTTCTATCAGTTGCTGCGCGAGAGGTGTTGAAATCTCCGACTCGAATGGTGTATTCGCCTATTTCTTCTTCCAGTCCTTGTCAGTTTTTGTTTCACATGTTTACAGCTCTGGTGTTTGAATGTGCACACACATTCAAGATTGCTGTGTCTTGGGGACTTCCCTGGTGGGCCCAGTGGTTAAGACTCCATGCCTTTAATGCAGGGGGCACGGGTTCATCCCTGGCTGGGGAACTGGGATCCCACATGCCACAGGACTGCTGTGTCCTGCTGTGAGATTACCCTTTTATCTTTATGCCCCTCTCTGTCGCTAGTAATCTTTTCTGAAGTTCACTCTGTCTGATGCTTTCACATCATATTTTTGATCCTCTGATTTGGGTTTTATAATAGAGACTTTTTTGTCCTTTTTTAGGAATATATCATTCGGGTTCAAAGAGGAATTTCCGTAGAAAATAGCTGGCAGGTAAGCTTTTTTTTTTTTTTGTCATAGGAAAAATATATAAACAAAATTCTGGNCAGAAAGTAGTAGTAAGCGTGCACTTTGACTTATTTACCTAGTGTAAGTGTGAGTATCATTTACCTAATGTAAACATGCCTACTGCACTTATTTAAATGATAGCATCATGATGTTGGCAGAATTAGGTTTAGAATGTGTATGGAGGAGATCAGGTCGTGAAAGAGAACTTAACCCTCATCTCTCATAACAAGAAACTTGCAGATAATGCCTAAAAGTGAAAAATCGAGGCAGAACAATGTAAACCGTTGCTTCTTCCAAAAGATCAGCTGAAAGAGCAAATGTGGCCACCTTTGGGAAGTGGGAATGGATATGTCACCTTTCGGCTGGGGTGGTGGGGGCGAGCATCATGGGATTGCCAGTGGTAATAAACAAAAGTATTTGACTCTCTGAAAATATGTTCATGTNAGATAATGCCTAAAAGTGAAAAATCGAGGCAGAACAATGTAAACCGTTGCTTCTTCCAAAAGATCAGCTGAAAGAGCGAATGTGGCCACCTTTGGGAAGTGGGAATGGATATGTCACCTTTCGGCTGGGGTGGTGGGGGCGAGCATCATGGGATTGCCAGTGGTAATAAACAAAAGTATTTGACTCTCTGAAAATATGTTCATGTATAAATTTCATTTAAAAAATTAAATCTTAAAGTGCTACACTTAGTAAAGTATTTTATCAGTTCTAAGATGTACAGGTTTTCACATTTTTACAATACGACCGATTAGGATGTATCCTGAAATGTTTTGGACCTAACGAAACCTGTTGGCTCAGAGATTCTGCTGTTCTGTCTTATTTGGGGGTGACGCGAGTATAATACTTTTCTTTTTTCTTTTTAATTAAAGATTGCAGGCCTAAGTCTACCTCTTCCTCCCAAAAAATTGATTGGTAACATGGATCGTGAATTCATAGCTGAGAGGCAGAAAGGTCTTCAGAACTATCTCAACGTTATCACCACAAATCATATCTTGTCTAACTGTGAGCTGGTTAAGAAGTTTCTAGATCCAAACAACTATTCTGCAAACTACACTGGTAAGTAGAGGGATCTATCAGCTACATTCCTGGGACAAAAGAGGCCCTTTTCTTTGCAGGAGATAATATATGTGGGACAAACCCTCCTTCCAGATGGGGAGATGTGTTCTAGGGCATTCAGTTCAGTTCAGTTCAGTTGCTCAGTCGTGTCCAACTCTGTGACCCCATGAATCGCAGCACGCCAGGCCTCCCTGTCCATCACCAACTCCCGGAGTGCACTCAGACTCATGTCCATCAAGTCGGTGATGCCATCCCGCCATCTCATCCTCTGTCATCCCCTTCTCCTCCTGCCCCTAATCCCTGCCAGCATTTTTTTTCCAATGAGTCAACTCTTCGCATGAGGTGGCCAAAGTACTGGAGTTTCAGCTTCAGTATCAGTCCTTCCAAAGAACACCCAGGACCGATCTCCTTTAGAATGGACTCGTTGGATCTCCTTGAGACTCTAAGGGACTCTCAAGAGTCTTCTCCAACACCACAGTTCAAAAGTGTCAATTCTTCGGCCCTCAGCTTTCTTCACAGTCCAACTCTAGGGCATTATTCATCTGCTGATATTTACCTGATTGTAATTTACTGTAGATATCTAAGAAGAACATATTTTTAAACTGGAAGATAATTGCTTTTTAATGTTATGTTAATTTCTGTTATACCATAAAGTGAATCAGCTGTATGTATACATATCCCCTCCCTCCTCAGCTGCTGACCGCCACCCCCAGCCCACCCTGTAAGTCACCATGGAGTACTGAGCTGAGCCTACTATATTTTATTGCTGTTTCCCACTACCTATCTGTTTTACATATGGTAGTGCATATATGCCAGTCCTAATTTCCCAATTCATCCCACCCTCTCCTTCCCCCACTGTGTCCACATATCCTTTCTCTATGTCTGCATCTCTGTTCCTGCCTTGGAAATAGGTTCATCTGTACCATTTTTCTAGACACACTTATATGTGTTAACATATGATATTTATTTTTCTCTTTCTGACTTACTTCACTTGGTGTGACACACTCTAGGTCCATCCATGTCTCTATAAGACAAAAATTAGTTCTAAAATATTTTTAATGCTTGTTTAGAAAAATACAGAAGAGAACTTGTCTGTGTACAAAGTCTTGTCATTATTATCTGACAAAACTGAGAGTAAATAGTCCACAGTGATCTGTACAGTAGTGTCAGTTTGATTTATATTTGCCTGTCTTTGTGTTTACAATATATATTATGCCTGGCTCTTCTGGGAATTACTTTAGACACAATTGTGATTCAGTAGGGACCTTTCTGAGTCTTCCCAGTTGCTTGCTGAAACCTGCTGTGTGCAAAGCCTGGGGAGCAGGTGGTCCCTTTCCAAACCTTCCCTGGACAGAGCAGCAGCCAGGGACCTGAGTGGGAAAGGGTGCCAGTCACACACACGGCCAGCAGCAGTTCTGTAAGCCCATTGTCAGCAGAATGAGTGATTAAATGTTTAATACACTCTGGCATGGTCTTGAACAGGCCAATAGAAGCTGTTGTAAAACCAAACCAGTGGCTAGAATTCAGCCAATTTGTTAAAGCTAAACCATGCTGAGAGTCTAAGTGGAACACTGGGTATCATTAATAAGCTGATTTCCTTGCTAAGAGAATAGACTGTTTAGAGGCTACATTTTGGGTCCTTAGAACACTCCTTTTGAAGTAATTAGAAGGAGACACTTTTATTCTTGTGTCAGATAGAGGGAAACAGAGGACTATTTATCAGGCACGAAACTTTTCTTTATCTTATTTTTAATTAATTAACTAATTAATTTTTGGCCATGCTGGGTCTTCGTTGTTCTAGTTGTGATGTGCGGGCTTCTCATGGTGGTAACATCTCTTGTTTCTGGGCACGGGCTCTAGGGCGTGCGGGCTTCAGTAGTTGCAGCACGTGGACTCAGTAATTGCAGCTCCCAGGCTCTAGAGCACAGGCTCAGTAGTTACAGCGCATGGACTTTGTTGCTCCAAGGCGTGTGGATTCTTCCCGGATCAGGGATCGAACCGGTGTCTACTGCAGTCTACCAGGAAAGCCTGAAACTTTTCTGCATAATGGAATCACCTGGGGAGCTTTAAAAAAAATTCCAATGCCCAGACTGCATTCATGCCAATCAAATCAGAATCTCTGCGGATGGGGTTCATAGTTTGTAAGCCTGCCCTCCCCAGAGATTCTAATATGCAGCTGAGTTTGAAAACTACAGTTGGAAATTGCTACTCACATCATGCGTCCTCTGACCAGCAGCACTGGCATCATCGGGAGCTTGTTAGGGATGTAGTATTCAGGCCCCAGCCCAAACCTAGAATCAGGATGTGGTTTTTAACAAGGTCCCCAGGTTGTTTGCATGCATATTAAAGTTTGAGAAGCCTTGCCCAAGAACATGCCTGTCATCTTCTAGTGAAAGTGCCTGCAGGGGTAAGAAGAATGCCTTTGTAGAAAGCAACCCACTGAAGGGAAGTTTATTTCAAACTCATATTTGCTGTAAGTTATGGAACAGAACTTTGAATTGTTACAAGGCTTGCATTTTTACCCCACTTGTTTCTTGGAGCTCATTGGAGAAAAAGCATCACCGGCCTGGGGCTCCCAGGACAACTCCTGTTTGTTCAGAGCAGGTCTCCCTTGGCTTTCATTTCACCTTACTTCACCTCACTTGTTCCAGGATTGTCACACCATAGACTCTGGGCTGACTTTTATCGAGTCCCTTGCAGCTCAGCCCTGTTCACTGGTTTGTTCATCTGCGTCGTTTCCCGACAGTGTCTGCTAAGTGTCCTCCTGAGGTCAAATGTCACAGCGTAGTGTACATGTGATGATGCTATCCATTCCGGACGCTTGACTCTCTGCTCTGCCACGCCGTGTCCTGGGTGCGGGGCTGGGTCTTGGGGTACAGGTATGAGGAAAAGGTGCCCCTTGTTCTTAGGGAGCTTGTACTAGAAATACCTTGAGTTGCCAGGGGATCAGAGCTAGCAGGGACCTTGCAGCAGATGCATCTAGACCAACCCTCTTGTTTTATTTATTTTTGAATGTAAGTTTTTTGTTGTCTTCCTTCTAGTTTTATTGAGATATAATTGACATGAAGCACTGAATATGTTTAGGTGTACAGCATAGTGATTTGACTTACATACATTGTGACATGAGGATCACAGTAAGTTTAGTCATCTCAGAGATGCAGGATTAAAGTAGGAGAGAAAAATTGCTTCTGTGTGATAAGAACTCTTTGAGTTTACTCTCTTAGCAACTTTCATGCATAATGTACAACAGAGTTAGTTATAGTTAATCTCTTTTTCTGTGCGTTTTTGACGAATAATTGACCTGCACTACTGTGTTAGTTCCTGTTACACAACATAATGATTTGATGTTTCTATACCTGTCAAAATAATCATCATGATAAGTCTACTTACATATGTCACCATAAAAAGATATTACATAGTTATCAACTGTATCCCTCCATGTTGTTGCAAATGGCAGGATGTCATTCTTTTTTGTGACTGATTAGTATGCCCCTGTGATACTAGGTTGCGTCCACATCTCAGCCACTGTGAATAATGCCACACTGAACATGATGCTGTGTATGTTTTTTTCTAGTTAGTGTTTTCATTTTCTGGTAAATACTGAGGAGTGAAATTGAACAACCATATGGTAGTTCTATGTCTAAAGTTTTTGAGGGCTCTCCGTATTCTTTGCTGTAGTGGCTGTTTCAAGTTACCTTCTCATCAGTAATGCACAAGGGTTCTTTTTCTCTGCATCTTCACCAAAACTTGTTATTTATTCGTGGTCTTTTTGATGATAGCCATCCTGATGGGTGTGAGGTGATACGTCACTGTGGTTTTGATTTGCATTTCCCTGATGAATACTGATGTTGAGCATCTTTTCATGTACCTGTTGGCGATCTGTCTTCTGGGAAAAATGTCTTTTCAAGTATTCAGCCCATTTTTTAATAGTGTTTTTTGTGTTTTGATATTTAGTTGTGTGAGTTCTTTGTATATTTTGGACATTAACCACTTGTCAGATACATTGTTTGCAAATCTGTTCTCTGATTCAGTAGCTGGTCTTTTTGTTTTGTTGATGGTTTTCTTTGCTGTGCAAAAGCTTTTAAGTTTGATTAGGTTCCATTGTTTGGTTTTTGCTTTTTGTGTTTCCCAAGGGGACATATCCAAAAAAAACATCTCTAGGACCAATGTCAAAGAGCTTGTCACCTGTGTTTTCTTCTAGGAATGTTATGGTTTTAGGTCTTCCATTTATGTCTCTAATCCATTTTTAGTTTATTTTTGTATATGATGTGAGCGAGTAGTCCAGTTTGGTTCTATTGCATTTAGCTGTCTAATTTTCCCGAATTTATCGAAGAGGTTGTCTTTTCTCCATTGTATATTCTCTCCTCCTTTGTCATATTAATAGATTAATTGCTGATAGAAGTACGGGTTCATTTCTGGGCGCTCTATTCTGTTTCTTCATGCTCTGTGTGTGTGCTTGTGTACATCCCAGTACCATACTGTTTTGACTATTGTACCTTTGTAGTGTGCTTTGAAATCAGAAGCATGATTCTTCCAGCTTTTNGTCTTTTCTCCATTGTATATTCTCTCCTCCTTTGTCATATTAATAGATTAATTGCTGATAGAAGTACGGGTTCATTTCTGGGCGCTCTATTCTGTTTCTTCATGCTCTGTGTGTGTGCTTGTGTACATCCCAGTACCATACTGTTTTGACTATTGTACCTTTGTAGTGTGCTTTGAAATCAGAAGCATGATTCTTCCAGCTTTTCTTTTGCAAGATTGTTTTGACTATTCAAGATCTTTTCTGTTTCCATAAAAATTTAGAATGATTTGTTCTGTGAAAAAAGCTAGTGATATTTTATAGGGATTGCACTGAATCTGTAGATTGCCTTGGGCTCTACAGTCATTTTAGCTTTATTAATTCTTCCAGTCCATGACCACAGTATATCTTTCCATCTGTTTGTGTCCTCTTCAGTTTCTCTCATTCGTGTCTTAAGAGTTTATAGAGTACAGATCTTTTACCTGTTTAGTTGGATTTATTCTTCTTGATATGATTGTAAATGGAATTGTTTTCTTACTTTCATTTCTTTCTGAGAGTTTCTTGTTAGTATACAGAAATGCAACCAGTTTCTGCATATTAATTTTGTATCCTGCAACTGTGCCAAACTCATTGAGTTCCAGGAGAATCCTCTCATTTTATACATGAGCAGTCTCCCAAGAAGGGCCTTACCCAGGGTTGCAAATTTGTATGATTGTACACGTGTCTAGTATCTGTTTCTCAATTAAAATGCTGCTCAGCCCCTGGAACACTGTCTGATCCCTATATCTCCTCCTCATGTCCCTCTCTACATGCTGCTCTTGTCCTGATCTTTCTCCTCTCTCCCAGGATGCCAGACAATCAGGAATCCAAAGGAGATGAGCATAGGAATGTGAGAAAACTGTCAGACTCCTGCCAGAACCCAAACACTTAAGTAGCAGCCGCTATTTAGAGGGCACATTCCTGATGAAACAATAAGGGTTGGGTGCTGTTTTCAGAGAAGTGCTGATTAATTTCCCCCTTTGCATGANCCAGGATGCCAGACAATCAGGAATCCAAAGGAGATGAGCATAGGAATGTGAGAAAACTGTCAGACTCCTGCCAGAACCCAAACACTTAAGTAGCAGCCGCTATTTAGAGGGCACATTCCTGATGAAACAATAAGGGTTGGGTGCTGTTTTCAGAGAAGTGCTGATTAATTTCCCCCTTTGCATGAAATGTCAGAACTTTGTCTTTCCTCTGCGCTGACTCACCAAGTGCCTCAGGAAAGGGAAACCCAGGCCACCTCCTCCACATCAGCTTAACTGAGCTGTTCCCCAAAGAGCAGGGCAGTCTTGTCCAGGTTTCCCAAAACTTACAGCATGGCCCGAGGCCCCCAAGGGCACCGTGTGCACCTCCACCTTCCAGCATTTCCCCTGTAATATGGATACTGTCTGTACCTCTCCTTAGTCTCTGTGGCCACTGTCCAGCTTCCCTTCAGCAGGATCTGAGTTCTGTGTTCAGGTGTGGCTGAAACCACCAAGGCCGCATTTCCTGCCTATTGCTCTGACTGAGCCTGCAGGTGTTTTGTCAGAGGAGACCTTTTGACGCCACCCATTCCCCAGGGGATGGGTGACCAGCAGCTCTCAGGACATCAGCAGCTCCCTGCTCTGCTCTCTGGGACCCCAGCCTGGGATTGCTGATTCTTTTCTTCCTTTCCTGTTTTTGTTGTTCAGTCGCTCAGTTGTGTCCCACTCTTTGTGATCTTGTGAACTGCAGTATGCCAGGCTTCCCTGTCCTTCACTGTCTCCTGGAGTTTGCTCAGACTGTTGTCTCTTGAATCCATGATGCCATCCAACCATCTCATCCTCTGTCATCCCCTTCTCCTCCTGCCCTCTGTCTTTCCCAGAATCAGGATCTTTTCCAGTGAGTCAGCTCTTCGCATCAGGTGGCCAAAGTATTGGAGCTCAAGCTTCAGNCTGGAGTTTGCTCAGACTGTTGTCTCTTGAATCCATGATGCCATCCAACCATCTCATCCTCTGTCATCCCCTTCTCCTCCTGCCCTCTGTCTTTCCCAGAATCAGGATCTTTTCCAGTGAGTCAGCTCTTCGCATCAGGTGGCCAAAGTATTGGAGCTCAAGCTTCAGCATCAGTCCTTCTAATGAATATTCAGGATTGATTTAATTTAGGATTGACTGGATTGATCTCCTTGTTGTCCAAGGCACTCTCAAGAGTCTTCTCCAGCACTGGATTTTGAAAGCATCAGTTCTTTGGCTCTCAGCCTTCTTTATGGTCCATCTCTCACATCTGTATGTGACTACTGGAAAAACCGTAGCTCTTACTGTATGAGGCTTTGTGGGCAAAGTGATATCTGTGCTTTTTAATATGCTGTTTGGGTTTTTCATAGCTTTCCTTCCAAGGTACAATCATCTTTTAACTTCATGGCTGCAATCACCATCTGTAGTGATTTTGGAGCCCAAGAAAATAAAATCTGTCACTGTTTCCATGTTTTCTCCATGTATTTGTCATGAAGTGATGGGTCTGGATGTCAGGATCTTCATTTTTTGAATGTTGAGTTTTTAGCCAGCTTTTTCATTTTCGTCTTTCACCATGCTTTCTGCCGTTAGGGTGGTATCATCTGCATATCTGAGGTTGATATTTCTCCCAGCAGTCTTGATTCCAGCTTGTGATTCATCCAGCCTGGCATTTCACATGATGTATTCTGCATAGACGTTCAATAAACAGGGTGACAATCTGTAGCCTTGATGTACCCCTTTCCCAATTTTGAACCAGTCTCTTGTTCCATGTCTGGTTCTTACTGTTGCTTCTTGACTTGCCTACAGGTTTCTGAGGAGGCAGATAAGATGGTCTGGTATTCTAATCTCTTTTTACTACCAAATTCACTGAAAGGAAATATGGGTCCTTGGTGCTTTGTTAAGGGTTGGTTTGGGGTTGTTCATCTGAATTTAAAAGTCTAATTGAGGGCCAGCTGTTGTACAGGGAAATCAGTTGTCTCCTGGCCAGTCATGCGGGGTTTATGTTGAGAAACATGTACACATACACACATCACCTTAACCATCACTGCACTGTAACCATCTTCCCACCTTAAACCACTCTGTAAATAAGCTTTTTAATGTCCATGCAGAAGTCACTTGGACCAGAAATCAAGAGGCCTGCATCCTGGCCCCAGCTTTCTTATTAGCAGCAGCCTCTCCACTCTGTAGGTCTCAGGGTCCTGACTGATAACATAAGAGATGGAGGTGGAGAAAGTGGACCAGATAGCATCCAAAGCTCTCTTCTAGCTGTAAAATCCCAAGAGTCCTGTGAACAGATCAGATAGTAGTGGGCTCCAGGGTGGAATGGAAGAGAGGGAGGGTTTGGGCAGGAGGGGAGGGTAGGAGGGAAGGTGAGATGATATTCAGAACAAGAGCAGGGTGCTTCAGAAAGGCTGCAGTTTGCTATAACATACCAGATGGTCTGTTCTCCCTGCATTCACTTCGTGGGGCTGAGATCTAGGGGGTCAAAGGCTGCACACAGTGGGGGCAGCTGGTACTTTCTGAGCTGAGAAGTCTGAGCTCTGTGGGAAACATAAGGTGGACTTGAAGGTGTCGCTCTGCGTTTCCTGTCTGGGGGTTGTTTGTCAGCGTCTAGAGAGCGTGAGAGTCAGACACGACTGAGTGTCTTCACTTTCACTTTTCACTTTCCTGCATTGGAGAAGGAAATGGTAACCCACTCCAGTGTTCTTGCCTGGAGAATCCCAGGGACGGGGGAGCCTGGTGGGCTACCATCCATGGGGTCGCACAGAGTCGGACATGACTGAAGCGACTTAGCAGCAGTAGCAGAAAGCATGCAGTTTCCCCCATGGGTCAGTCAGTGCTAATGAAATGGAGGGCAGATGCCTTCCTTTTCATGGATTTCATGTGCTCATGAGTGAGTGTGCACACCCATTGCGCATGGATTCAACCCTTGCCACTGTGGTGCAGTTGCTTAGTCATGTCCAATTCTTTGCGACCCCATGGACTGTAGCCCACCAGGCTCCTCTGTGTATGAGATTTCCCAGGCAAGAATACTGGAGTGGGTTGCCATTTCCTTTTCCAGGGGAATCTTCTCAACCCAGGATCGAACCCATGTCTCCTGGTTGGCAGGCAGAGTGTTTACTACTGAGCTATTTAGGAAGCCCATTGAACCCTTGGTTAGTTCTTACTTCATCAGATATTTACTGAGCACCTGCTATGTGACAGGTACTGTGGCTACAGCACCAAGCAGGAAATGGTCTCCTAACCCAACTCCTGCCCCAGGGCACTTCTGTAGGGAGATTGACTGGTAAAGACTGTGCCAGGTTAAAGACGTGATAGCACCTCGAGGGTGGGGGTCCAGGTGGAGATGACCCAGCTCTGAAGGTGGAGGAAGGCTTCCTGGAAGAGGTGACCCCTGCATGGAGACCTGAGGTGAGTAGAAGTTAGCTAGGCCAAGAGGCAAGGGCCAGTACTCCAGGAGAGAAAGAAGTAAATATTTCTGTAGGGCTGTGGGCTCTGCCATGTTTAAGATATTTCTTTCTAAAGCCAACGATCACAGTCTCGTGGAAGACTAGTAGGACAGAATGCCCTAGGAGAGGGCCATGTGGAGTGCTGGAGAGTACAGAGGAGGGAAGAAGGGAGCAAGCCCTGGCTAGGGGAGCAGCAAATTTGGGGTTGAGCTTCCAAGGTTGGATGGGCAGGAATAGAGAATGCTGAGGATTAGGGTAGGCCAGTCTTCAGGGGCCATGGCAGGTACACTCTCAGTGACAAGAGTGTGAGGCTCACACATTATTGGGCGGTGGGGGTAGGGGGGCTAAAGACTGAAGGTGTAAGATTTAGAAGCTTGGTCCTAATTGGTAAGGGCATGGGGTGCCAGCAAAGACTTCTAAGCAGAAGACATTTAGGACTGAAATGTGTTACCTGAATCTGGGGAGGAAAGGGATTAATATTGGGAGCATGGTGGTCGTGTGGCTTACTTGAGAATAAATCATAGCTCAGAGGAAAGACAATGTCCTGTCTATAATTTCCTGATCCCAAAGATTNGGGCTGCCATCCATGGGGTCGCACAGAGTCGGACATGACTGAAGCGACTTAGCAGCAGTAGCAGAAAGCATGCAGTTTCCCCCATGGGTCAGTCAGTGCTAATGAAATGGAGGGCAGATGCCTTCCTTTTCATGGATTTCATGTGCTCATGAGTGAGTGTGCACACCCATTGCGCATGGATTCAACCCTTGCCACTGTGGTGCAGTTGCTTAGTCATGTCCAATTCTTTGCGACCCCATGGACTGTAGCCCACCAGGCTCCTCTGTGTATGAGATTTCCCAGGCAAGAATACTGGAGTGGGTTGCCATTTCCTTTTCCAGGGGAATCTTCTCAACCCAGGATCGAACCCATGTCTCCTGGTTGGCAGGCAGAGTGTTTACTACTGAGCTATTTAGGAAGCCCATTGAACCCTTGGTTAGTTCTTACTTCATCAGATATTTACTGAGCACCTGCTATGTGACAGGTACTGTGGCTACAGCACCAAGCAGGAAATGGTCTCCTAACCCAACTCCTGCCCCAGGGCACTTCTGTAGGGAGATTGACTGGTAAAGACTGTGCCAGGTTAAAGACGTGATAGCACCTCGAGGGTGGGGGTCCAGGTGGAGATGACCCAGCTCTGAAGGTGGAGGAAGGCTTCCTGGAAGAGGTGACCCCTGCATGGAGACCTGAGGTGAGTAGAAGTTAGCTAGGCCAAGAGGCAAGGGCCAGTACTCCAGGAGAGAAAGAAGTAAATATTTCTGTAGGGCTGTGGGCTCTGCCATGTTTAAGATATTTCTTTCTAAAGCCAACGATCACAGTCTCGTGGAAGACTAGTAGGACAGAATGCCCTAGGAGAGGGCCATGTGGAGTGCTGGAGAGTACAGAGGAGGGAAGAAGGGAGCAAGCCCTGGCTAGGGGAGCAGCAAATTTGGGGTTGAGCTTCCAAGGTTGGATGGGCAGGAATAGAGAATGCTGAGGATTAGGGTAGGCCAGTCTTCAGGGGCCATGGCAGGTACACTCTCAGTGACAAGAGTGTGAGGCTCACACATTATTGGGCGGTGGGGGTAGGGGGGCTAAAGACTGAAGGTGTGAGATTTAGAAGCTTGGTCCTAATTGGTAAGGGCATGGGGTGCCAGCAAAGACTTCTAAGCAGAAGACATTTAGGACTGAAATGTGTTACCTGAATCTGGGGAGGAAAGGGATTAATATTGGGAGCATGGTGGTCGTGTGGCTTACTTGAGAATAAATCATAGCTCAGAGGAAAGACAATGTCCTGTCTATAATTTCCTGATCCCAAAGATTTAAAAAAAAAAGCTATTTTCTAATCCTTAATTTGTCAGTAACAAATCTAAACATGTTCCATTTGCTCACAGCTACTTCCCCCACTCCAAAAACAATGTACAATGCACAGTAAACATGGTGGAATAATGAGATTGTAGGGGATTATGAGTCGCTGTTAGTTCTGAACCAACTGTCCTTTAAAATCTTGGAGAATGACAGTGTATCGCATTTAGAAGATTATTTTTCTTCATCCTTCTCAATGTTGTGATTTTCACATAAAAGAATATCTTTTGAAGTAGCTTACATTCAAGTTATTTTGGAAATGCTGAGAGCCTTTTATATCAGGATTACTTACAGAAAAAGTTCAGAGCTTCCAGTGTTGGTTATGAAAATTTGTCTGCTGCCACCACACCCAACCTCTCCAAATGGTTGTCACACTGGAGTAGTTAAAGTAAATGTAAATGGAGTCTGTTCTGTATCTGTCATCTCATATTCTTTTAGGTGCAGACAGCACTGACACTTTACATATTGAGTCAATAAGATTGTTTTCTTCCCCAAATCTCTTAATTGATAATGTACTCTAAAATGTATCAAAATAATATTGTCTGCCAAGCTCTAGGCATAGTAGTTCCAGACTAGGTCATTTCAACACATGGAAAGCGTTTCTGCTGAATCCCTGGTGCCTGAGATGTAACTGATGCTTGGCAGAAGTACAGTTCCACAATGGATTTGCAGTATTGCTGTTTGCTTTCAGGGATCCATCGAGGCTTTCATTCACTCACTACGTTGAGGGGGAAAATAGCAAATTACAGATGTTGTTTTTCGCAGGAAATGTAAAAGCACAGTTATTCTGATGATTTTTTTATACTGTGAACTTTAAAGAACTTCCTCTTTTCATTGTCTTCATAGAAGGGGGGGAAACATTCTCATGATAAACACAAAGAGAAGGATGGATTTTTTTTTTTTTTCCAGTAAGCAGATGTACAGTGGTTTCCCACAACAGAGCCATGTTGTTGCTGTGCATGGATGTTTTTCTAAAACACTGGCTTTTATTTCCAATATATATATTTAAGGCTAATCACTTCTTTGTTGGTGAAAGCTATAATTTCATGAGGAATGAAGATGGGATAAATACCACTTGAAGCAATGTTTAATGCTATTCCAGGGTGACCTTAGGACACATTTTGAGTTTTGTGCTCCAGTTGTTATCTGGTACATATATTGAATTTTTGGCTTAAGACAACTAATTTGCATATTTTAGATCTTCCAGTTTAATTATTCTGTTACTAATTACTTTCTTTAATAAACTTTTGATTTTAGAATAATTTTAGATTTACAGAAAAAACGATGGCAGTGAGAGTATAGAATTTCCATATATGCCCTCATCCAATTTCCCCTAATGTTAACATTTTATATAACCATGAAACATTTGTATCAAAACTAAGAAATGAGCATTCACATATTACTATTAATTATAGTTTTATTCAGATTTCATTAGATGTTTCATTAATGTTGTTATTCTGTTCCAGGATCCAACCTAGAGTCCCATGTTTTATTTACTCTGTGTTCATTTTTTTATAATTAAACTTTTAAAGAAGGTCATAGACCATAAGAATTTCACTTGCAAGAATAACATCTTAAGCATATGGCAGTTTCCTGATATGTTTGTCTAATAAATATGTTTCCAAAATATCTTTGCAGAGATTGCCTTACAACATGTTTCCATGTTCTTCCGGTCAGAGCCAAAGTGGGAGGTGGTAGAACCATTGAAAGACATAGGTGAGAAACTGGTGTGCCCATTGTGTTAAAAAAGGATCACAGAACTGAGTTCTTTGTGTCATGCTTTCTTATAAGTATCCCAGAAAAGCTTTTATGCAGGTGAAATGCATAAGGAAAGCAGGTGATGTCTTTTTTTGTCTGTTTCCATACTATTTGAGGATTCAGTCCTTAACTTTTATTAGTGAATGAATCTTGGTTACAGACACTTCTAGGGATTTGGATGGTGGTAACTAAGTTTCAGAACCATCATTTATTCCTCTCTCATCTTTTCCATTAAATCTAAACTGAAGTGCTGTTTTCCTTTTTCCATGAGTAATTTATTTTATTTTTTTATTTATTTTAGTGCAGCTTTTACCATTTCAGTATTACCAAATGGTTGCTTACAGGTTCCTATATACCTATGAATAATGTTTCTGAACTTAATTTTTATTAATTATTTGGTCAGTAAAATAGAATCAGTTGGTGTTAGATCATGTAGCTATAAACACATCTCCTTTTATGACAGGTTGGAGGATAAGGAAGAAATATTTCTTGATGAAGATTAAAAATCAGCCAAAGGAACGGCTAGTGTTAAGCTGGGTAAGCTAATTTTGTTTTGTTTTGCTTTAGACTAATTTCAGGGACTTCAGGTGGGTTTATGAAAAAGCAAGAGAACTGACAAGACAAAATTGTACTGTGCTGCCAAGAGATGTAAAGGGCCCCTTAGTCATACATCAAGGAGTCATTTTCAGTCACTTTGTTTATGCATGTGGTAATATCAGTGTGACTACATTTCATCAGCTAGTAAATGTTTGGAAAGAAATAGGAACAGCTTAAAATAGTTTTCTTGGACCTCTTTAGGACTGACACTTTGGCAGTTTAAAAAAAAAAAATGCTTGAGCATTATTTTTATTTTATCTATCACTTTGAGAGCTCTAGTGATACACTTGGATAATAAAATTAGGTAACATTACAGTTAGGTGCTAGTATTTGTATGTTTATATACTCCAGAAAGGCCATGAGGCAACACAAATTACTGTGGTTTTCATCTTTGGTTTAGTAGTCATGTATTTGGACAGATTTTTTTTAAAAGGAAAGGCTTGTAAGGAATTTTTCTTTTGATGACCAAAACAGCACCCTGATATTTCCTCCCATGTTTGCAGGCTGACCTTGGTCCTGACAAGTATCTGTCAGATAAAGATTTTCAGTGTCTAATCAAGCTTCTGCCTTCCTGTTTGGTGAGTACAAGTCCTTCTGTTATTCTTGATGCCGATGACAGATTCACAGTGTTTTCTTGTGGGTGGATGGAGCTGAAAACACTCTCCAGGCTTGAGAATGGAGAGGTAGAGTGGATTTCTCTTCAGACTGGAAGTGCTCAGGGCTACTCCCGTAGACCATTGGCCATTTAAGTGACATTCATGACTTCCAGACCACCCACAAAATGTGGTAATTTATTTAATTTTTTTTATTCATTTGGTCATGCCACCTGGTATGCAGGATCCCTACCAGGGATCTAATCCTCACCCCTTGCAGTGGAAACACAGAGTCTTAACCACTGGATTATCAGGTAACCCTGAAATATTGTTTTTACGTTTTAAGCAAATATCAGAGTAGGAAAGCACCCACTTCTCTGAGCGTCTTGTTCCTGGTGAGGATGTTTATTATCAATGAGTTGAGAGATCTATTTCCAGCCTGAGAAAGCAGAACTGATGCAAATTTAGATTAACTGGAAAAGGGATTCTAATCCAAGGCTTTCAGTGGTAAAAACCTCATGAATGTCTTTCAAAAGATATGCAGATATTCTTAAGGAAAAGACTAACCTGGCCAGAGAAAACTGAGTTAGTGTTGATATTCGTTTTTTGAAGAGAATGTCTTGTCAAGCTAGCAAGACCAAGTGTTTACTGAGGTGTGATACCTGGCGGAGAAAAATACCGTGGTCTTTGAGTCTGATAGGTTGTGTCACACAGGCTGTGAGCACGCAATCCTAAATTTCTTTTCTTGGATATGCTCTTTTAAAAAAGAAGATAATGCAAGTTGGTGGTGCATATTAATTGCAAAAAGTCAGAAAGCACAGATAGGCAAAAATAAAATAAAATTTGCCCATAATTACAAGTAACCTGAAGTATGGGCCAAAGTGTCATGTTCAATTGTTACTTCTCTGGAATTTTATTTTATTTTTGGCTACACCTTGTGTCTTGCGGGCTCTTAGTTCCCCATACAGGAATTGAATCAAGGCCACAGTAGTGAAAGCCCAGAATCCTAACCACTAGGCCCACCAGGGAACTCTCTTACATGATTATTTTTGAAAAAAATCTTACAGATACTGTTCTAAAGCTTGATTTTTGTTGTTGTTAGTGGTATACCCATGAACATCTTTTGTTGTTAATAAATACAGTATAATACATCATCATTACTGACTGCATAAAATTATCATTGGCCATACCTCAGTTCACTCAGCTAATCCACTAGACATGTGGATCACTTCTAGTTTTTTGCTCTTATTTTGTTAAAAAACGCTATGATGAACAATTTTAGCTGAACATTTGTACCCATCCTTAGTTATTTTTATAAGATAACTAGAACTAATTAATAAGCAATTGTAGGGAAGTTTTTTGTTTTTTTTTGTTTTTTTTGAGACTATATAAGTAGCATCGGAGAAGGCATTGGCACCCCACTCCGGTACTCTTGCCTGGAAAATCCCATGGACGGAGGAGCCTGGTGGGCTGCAGTCCATGGCGTCGCCAAGAGTTGGACACGGCTGAGCAACTTCACTTTCACTTTTCACTTTCCTGCATTGGAGAAGGATATGGCAACCCACTCCAGGGTTCTTGCCTGGAGAATCCCAGGGACGGGGGAGCCTGGTGGGCTGCCGTCTACGGACACGACTGATGTGACTTAGCAGCAGCAAGTAGCATAGTCTTTATCAAACCCACTAGAGATTTTCTAAACCCATAGAGATTTTCTAACTCTATCATTTCTCTTTTATTTACTAGTTGGCATTCTACTATAAGGAAGAGCTTCATGTTCTCTCTTCTTTATCTATTTATATCAGTATGAATTCCAAGGATTTTTATTTTATTCATTGGGTTTCTTTTTGAGGTGATGAAAATATTCTAAAATTAGGCTGTATGATAGTCACACAGCTCTGAATATATTGAAAACCATTGAGTTGTGTACTTTCAACAGGTGAAGTATATTGGGATGTGAATTGTATTTCAGTAAAGCCATGAAAATATCCACAACAATTGCTTTGTTGTGATGATCAGGAGGAACTTCATGATCGATTTTCTGTATTTCCCTGGGCACCCCCTTCCATCCCCCAGCCCATCCAATCCTCACACAATCCAGCTCTCAAGGGTTTAAATCTTCTTGGTACTCCTTGGAGCTCAAAGCCATTGTAATACTTAAAGTCAGTTGGTCCATGTATCCACAATTCCAAGTCACATGAGGACTTTTCTTTCAGTCATTAAATAATTTGTCTTACTCCCCACCCTGCTTTGCTGACATCCATGTCCACCTCTCAGGAGGGCAGTGTCACTCATTATATTGCACACTCTAGCAGAGGGACAGGAAGATGCATGCTCACTGCCCTGAAAAGGGCCAAGATGCTGAAAGATGCTGCCATTGCTTGTTTTCTGGCCGCCTTGCTCCCTGGCTTATCACTAGACAGCAGTGTGGAGTGTTAGGCAGCACTGTGAGGGGAGACATATTTGTCCTGGTTCTCACTTGGCTGCTCTAGAGTTTGGCTTTTTTTTTTTTTTTTTTTTTTCCAATTTACAGAGGCAGAATATTAAAACCACCTTTACCAAAACTCAGACTTTACCTCTCTTGCACTACACTTTCGCCTGAATTGTGAGACCACGTTAAAGCAGATACCTTCCCTTGGAGAGCTTAACTTCTAGCAGCCTCGCTTAATCACTGTAGTTTACCTTGGTTCTCTCATCTAAAACATGAGTTAGTAATTGATCATCTGATAACTTGAAAATACCATGTGTTCAGGGAATGCTCTGCATTTATGTGCAATCAAACTATCAAGCTGGCACTTGATTCTGTATAACCAGATCCTGGATCTAAAAGGAACCTAGATGCCTATGCAGATTAAATGTGAATTTCTTTTTTTTTGTTTTGGCAGCACCCTTACATCTATCGTGTTACCTTTGCCACAGCTAACGAATCCTCAGCATTGCTAATTAGAATGTTTAATGAAAAAGGAACCTTGAAGGACCTGATCTACAAGGTACTGGTGATGCAAGTTCCTGGTCATCAAGAAGTTCTCAAGTCCCTTAAGAACCTGTTATTGATACTTGATCCCTAAGCTTCTAGAAGCTAGGCCCCGAGGATTTAATTTTAATTTTATTTGGAATTTATATTTATTTTAGCAATAGAAACTACCCAATTTGGCTAAAGAGCATTCCTTTACCCACATGAGGAAAGGTTGAGCATTTCATGATTTTATCTATTAGATTATAGGCTGCTCTTAGGTCACTTTTAAAGTTTAAATTTTTTTTTTAAAGAAATACTGAGAAGCTTTACAAACAAACTCGTAGAAAAAGAGATCCGATTTGTGGTTAACAGAGGTAGGAGAGGGTATTTAAGGGAAATTAGATGAAGACAGTTAAAAGGGTAAGATGGATAGATACTAGAGGTGTAAAACACACCATAATGAATACCATTAACACTGTCTGCTTCTGAGTCACTTCAGTTGCGTCTGTTTCTGTGCTGCCTTGTGGACTGTAGCCCACCAGGCTCTTCTGTTCATGGGATTCTCTAGGCAGGAATACTGGAGTGGGTTGCCATGCCTTCCTCCAGGGGATCTTCCCAACCCAGGGATCGAACCCATGTTTCTTATGTCTCCTGCAATGGCAGGCGGGTTCTTTACCACTAGATCCACCTGGGAAACCCATAATTAACACTGCTATGTATTGTTGTTTTTTAAAAAAGCAATACTGAAGAATTCTAACAGTATACAAGACTTTGGGGTCTGCTAAAGTGAAGACCAGGCACATCTTCACTGGACTAGAAAAAGGCTGGAGCCCTGGTCAGCCTCTTTCTATTAACTGTGCAGGCTGCTGTATTAAACAGCCCTTGTCCTGCCAGCTGGACTTGTCTGATGCCCCCAGCTCTCAGGGTGTCCTGTCTGTTCCACGAGGCCATGTGTGTGTAGAGTCCAACCCCTCTACTGGCTTCTTTTGTGCTCTTTGTTCCTTTCCAAAGGCAAAACCAAAAGACCCATTCCTGAAGAAGTACTGCAACCCTAAGAAGGTTCAAGGCCTTGAACTCCAGCAAATAAAAACATATGGGCGGCAAGTATTAGAGGTAAGAGGTATCTGACTTTTGTTTAAGTTCCATTAGAATTTCGCCCAGGATCACAGTATTCTTTTGGGAAAGTTTTCAGACAATATCTAAAATAGTTGAAATTATCTGATCACATGCAAACTGGTGGCATTGTCATATTTTACCTCCAAAAGCAAATATTTGAGACTAAATCAGTAATCTAGAGCAATACAGTTCCAAAGCGTAGCTGTTGGAAATTCCTAAATTAATGTGTGATTTTTAAGAACTTTATTGTGTGAATACCAAGTTTTGTGTTATTTCTGGTTGATTTATCTTTGTGCCAAGATTCTTGCTTTTGTTATATCCTATACGTAACCATATGGCTCCCTTACAGAAGTAAAACTAACATGAAAAAGCCTTTCCCACATCACTCTCTAGAGTAGCATTCACGAAACTTACTGGATTATACAGTCCTACCAGTGAAAACAATTTAAGCATAAACACTCCCATGTTATATGTGTTCAATTTATATACATATATATATTCTATTAGTAATGTATTTTGTCCAGTATAAGTTAAGAAAGAATGAGATTAAAATCAAAACAGACAGGGGACTTCTGTGGTGGTTCAGTGGTTAAGACTTCTTCCAACTCGAGGGGTGGCGGGTTCGATTCCTAGTCTGGGAACTAAGATCCCACATGCATGGCATGGCCAAAAAGTTAAAAAATAAATAAATGAAGAACAAAACCCAGAAAAAATGTAATACTTTTCTTCTGGTTCTCAACGGATTGTCCTGGGCACCTGCTTCAGCAGGGCACTGCTGTGGTTCACCAGTTCTTTTGCAGGACTGTATCCAGCTGGCTCTGTCTCTGGCTGAACCACTGTTTATGAAATGGCAACTGAAAAGTTTGCTTCTTTTTGTGGGAGGCTGTCATATGTTTCTGTTAATAAACAGCCAAATATATTCTGAGGTGAGACAGGACTAGAGATGTTTTCAGCCCAACCCCTCTTCCTGAATAACTGGCAGAAGCCCGGGCAGGATATCTTTATTCGTCTGTGCGGGAGGATCCTTGCCCTGAAGAGAGTTGGGATGTGGTGCTTAGGCAGAGAAAGTGCTTACAGTAGAGGCTTTTGGCATCAAAGCTGTTAACCTGAGCAGACACAGGCCGCTTCTCTGTTCTTTGGAAATGAGGGAGCTTGGCTTGGCGTGTCCATAGCTGGAGAGCACTCAGCATCCGTCTCTTTTCCAAAGAAATGCACAGACATGTACTCTTTCTTTAGGAAATCTCCCCAGTGACCCGTTTGGTCTTGTTTCAAAATATATTGACTGAAAAAGTTTAAGCTTGTCTTGTAGCGAATGAGTTGGAGGGGAGTGTAACCACTACATACTTTTCCATAGGTCCTAAAGTTTCTACATGACAAGGGATTCCCGTATGGGCATCTTCACGCTTCCAATGTGATGCTGGATGGGGATACCTGCCGGCTGCTGGACCTGGAGAATTCCTTGTTGGGGCTTCCTTCCTTCTACCGATCGTATTTCTCACAGTTCAGGAAGATCAATGTAAGTTGATGAAAGTGGTAAGTTATCCCCGTAGCAGGATGCATGATCTGTCCCTGTAAGTGTGCTAAGCAGGGGTGGGTCTGCTTGGGGCAGGCAGGCCTGTCGGCCCTGTCTCTCCCATGGCACTACTGTATCTGAGAGGCTGGCTGGGCAGGGCCAAGGAAGGGTAGAACCTCTGACTGCACCATCGTGAAGGGTAGGACCAAGACTTTTGGTCAAAACGATGCTTGTGAGCTTTTACAAAAGGCCTCGAGTGGTCACTACCAGTTGTGGGTGGGATTGCCCCTGGGCCATGTTTCTTAGTGGAAGCCAGGGCTAGGGATCACAAAGCCAAAGCCCTCTGCTGTCTTTTCTTCTGCAGACATTGGAGAGTGTGGACGTCCACTGCTTTGGCCACTTACTATATGAAATGACTTACGGACGACCGCCCGACTCAGTGCCTGTAGACTCCTTCCCTCCTGCCCCGTCCATGGCTGTGGGTCAGTATGGGGTTTGTAAGGGTCTCTGGGCCCTGGTCATGCTCGGAGCTTCTCACCCCCTTTTCCAGAGTCCATGGAAGGTCCAGAGGAAGTTACTGTGCTCCATAGCCAGAAAGTCTTACCAGGAAGTAGAAGTTACGGGAGTAACTTTCTTAAATGTATTTCATGGAAAATTCAGATCGCTCATTTGTCAGGCTGTCTGAAATCTCAGGAGTCCTTCTGTAACATGCATCAGAATTTTGGAAGGGAGAGGATGTGAAGAGAAGTATGGCTAATGAGAGGTCGAAGCAGAAGCTAGGAGCAGACAACTCGCATCCAGTCTTGTGGACTCAGGCAGAGTCGGGAGGTATCCCAAGGCTGGAGGGGGACCTGCAAGGACAACCACAGGCTGGACGCCCGGCAGAGGACAGCCGGCCCGCCAGGTTTCCAGGCGGGCAGGAAACCCTGGATCCAGGAGTTCTCCCAGCATCACTGAGGGGCTTCTGTAGGAAGGAAGGATGTCAGGGCTGATGCAGAGTCACCCAGGGAGCCTTTCCTCCCCTCGACAGCCAGCTCAGAAACCCCTGGGGCTGAGGTGGCGGGGAGGGGCAGGGCAGTCTTGGAACATCACGCCTTCCACGTGTTTAGGTCAACCTCCACCAGCGTCTGTTTTGTGTCATGAGATGGTTCCAGAGAACAGGCCCCAAGACTACTTTGGGTTGAATTTGAACAGCTGAAATGGAACAGTGACCTGCAAGTAAAAAAAAAAAAAGAAACGAAGAAAATCTGGCTGTTTTTGTAAATAAAGTATATGGGAGGATGTACATAGTTTGTGTGCAAATATTATATACCAATTTGTATAAGAGACTTGAGCATCTGCAGATTTGGGTATCTTTAGGGATGGTGAGGTTCCTGAACCAGTGTCCCCGGGAGACTGAGGGATGACTGAATGTAATAAACGATAATTGTGAAAACTTGCTCCATATGAAATGTCTTTTTCATTTGTGATAATTTTTTTTCCTGGTATAACCAAGTACTATATTAAGTTTAGAAGTTTGCCTCAGTTTCCTTGGATGTATCCCTTTACATAAAGTAAGAATTCATTGGATATGTGAAGAATTAAATGTGTATATTTGTGTGAGTAAAAAGCATAATTTTAATAATAGTTATTTCTGAGTGGTCAAATTATGAATGGAAAAAAAAAATCTGACTGCTTTTGTTTACACCGTCCAAGGTGTCGGATGGTGAGATGCCAACAGTTGGCACTTTGTATGTTGGTTTTGACTAAAAGCAGGCAAGCAGAGACATGTCTTTCAAGTTCAGAATTTTACTCATGTGTGGTATTTACTTCTAAGAGAGCAAACACATTTATGAATGATACTTGAGTCCTTCCTCCAATTATCTGTGCAATATACTTAGCTTTCTGTCAGCATGTGGCTCCTGAACCATTTGTTTTTTTGAGTCATCGGGAGTTGTCAGCAGCCCCCCTTCGCCCTCCACCCCCTGCCACCACGTATGCCATCTGTCTGTGCGTGAAGAGTTTTGACACTGTCCTGATGAGCCCGCAGACAGTTGTTGAGAAGTGGTGTCAAACTTTTCATCACCAAGCGGGTTTGCCAGCATGTTCTGTGGAACTAAAACGTGTATCTGTTCATTTCAAGTGGCCGTGTTGGAGTCCACGCTGTCTTGTGAAGCCTGTAAAAATGGCATGCCCACCGTCTCCCGGCTCTTGCAGATGCCGTAAGTCAATCCCACGCCTTGGCTGTAACCTTCCTAACCGTGTCGAGCCCCGGACCATGGCCCAAGAGTCCAGTCCCAGTAGAGACTCATCTGCGGTCCCCGCAGAGTCTGTGTGGCCTGCATGCCAGTGGTCACTTGCCACATGGCACCCTGACCTTTCCTCCTGGCCCCTGCGCACCGTTGTCTGACTGCTCTGTCTTCACACCCGTGTCATCTTCACGTGTGTCTTCATGTGTGCCTCTCCCTGTCCACGCAGGCATTGTGTGCGTGGACACATGGCAGCCCCCCACTTGGGAAGTACTGAAGGGGAGCAACCCTGTTTCCGTTCATGGCGTGGCCCACAGCGGTGGCTGCTTCACTAGGCGCTAGTCAGGCAGGGTCCGGCCTTCGGGAGGAGGGCTGCCTGGCTTCGGCCCCCCCTGCACCTGTTTATTCATTTGCTCCCTGGGTAGCGTGTGTCTGATGTCTGACATGTCCCAAGCCCTGTGCTGGGGCTTAGAGATGAATGGTCAGTTGAGGCGGGTCGGATAGTGCCCCGAGGTCTTTATTAAGGGGCATGTTCTGCTCCTTCACGGAAAGGCAGCCGGATGGTTCAGAAGCATGTGTCTGAGTTTAGACAGACCTGGGTGTGGGCACAGCTTTAGTGCTTTCCCCAGGTGACCTTGAGCAGGTTTCCTAACCTCTGGAAGCTGGGTTTCCTCATCTATAAATGGGGATGATAATAGTCTCCACCTCAGAGTGCTGGTGGGAGGATTTATTGAGATGATTCCTCATACAGGCCCAGTTACTTAAGAAGTGCTTATTAAATGATAGTTACGCATCTTCTATTTTGTGCTCTGAGATGTACCCAGTGCTCTGTGAGCAGATGTATTCGGGAAACAATTATATGAGGAAATGAGACAGGACAACTTGAAGTACATACAACCCGAGTTCAGGGGAGGTGGTGATAACTTCAGATTCCTTGGTGTCCCAGTGGGTCTGTTCTAGTCCGAGGCCCTGCGGAGGATGCACTGTTCGGAGCAGCCCAAGCCCCTGCCCCGTGAATGTGACTTTTCAATGTCACTGGGGCATCCCTCTGTGAACCAGGCACAATCAACAACAGTGCACACGTGGGGAAATTATTGTAGTCATTTTCACCATTCACTTGTAGAACAACACATGCCTTTGTAGTTAGGAAACAGCCTCTATCCATGTCAGTTTACTTGGGTTTGTATTTGCACCCCCTGCTTCAAAGCACTTACATTTTCCTCCCAGCCTTCCAGTTCTAAAGGAATCCAATTTTTTTTTTTTTTTCTTTCTTCACCGAAGTCCTTCTATCCTGTGGGCTTCAGCCTGGGATAGCATTTAGCGAGGTGTGAATTCTGCTCAGTTAAAAATGTGTTGTCTGGGAAGTAAGTGGACCCGTTGGCCTTGAAGGGGAGAGTTTTGTCTCCACCTCTAGGCCACCCTGGGAGCGCTGTGGGGAAAAGTTAACCCTGTCTCTTCTACTTGAGATGTAGTTACCCTTTTTCAAAAGGGGGAGCAGTTCAAGGAAAGACTTATGCCGAACCATTTGGGCAGTGCCCAAACAACCATTTAGAACAGTTCAGAGTTTCTCACACTATTCTTTTTAATAGCATACTTTCAAGGAGAGAATTGATATTCTCCAAAAGCTTCTTAAGGGAGCATGAGAAGCACTACTTTTCCTTAAAAGAAGATTGTTTTCTCTCGTTGGATTCCAATCAAAACAATTCCTTTTTACTTACTCACACATTTTTATTATATTGAGCTTTAGAATAAATTTTATCCTCCTCTGGGACGAAAAAAAAAAATCATTCTGTTTAGAAATATCTGCTGCATATTATTAATTGCAGTATAGTATAAATAATGGGCTTCTGTGGTGGCTCAAGGGTAAAGAATCTGCCTGCAGTTCTGGGGCGCCGGGTTTGGAAGGAAATGGCAACCACTCCAGTATTTTTGCCTGGGAAATCCCATGGACAGAGGAGCCTGGTGGGCTACAGTCCATGAGGCCACAGAGTTGGGACAAGTCTGAGTGACTAACACTTTGACTTTTCATAACCATAATAAGTAACTTGCAAATTTCTTTTCAAAATGTGAATTAATTTACATAAGACTGTTGTCCCTCAGTGGGGAAGTTACCTTCCCTACAAAGCTGAGCCAACCCTCCTGCTGAGCTCGGAAATAATGGGGAGTTGGGGTTTCTGGAGGTCACTGTGGGTGGCCTGGAAACTCCTTTGAGTTTATTGATAAACCTGTGGTGGTAGGTTGGACCGGGGCTGGGGGACGACGTGGGGGTTGGGGGGAACTTGATGGGCGAAAAATGTCTCACTCTGCTGTGGTTCTGTTCTGAAAGTACACCTTCTTTAAGAAAGATATTTCTGTTTCTTTTCTTTACAGATTATTCAGTGATGTTCTGCTCACGACTTCGGAAAAGCCACAGTTTAAGGTAAAACAAATTATATCATTTTTTGGTTTGTGTCATGAATGTTTTCTTAGAAAGTTAGTTTTTTATTCAATAAAGAGAAGATACAATATTTATAGTAGATGTGGAGTGGGAAAACACATACTTAAGAGCGTTTTTATCAATTTTGGGGGGACCTAAGTGAGCACAGTAGCTGGGGGACAGCCCCTCTCACAGCTCTAAGGAGCAGCTGTGAAGAGGCAGGGCAGCAGCCAGGATGCATTGGGCTTTTTCCTGGAAAAACCACTTGCAATCAAACATAAAAAGATTGCTGCTAATCACAAGAGACAGACATCTCCAGTTAATGATTTTAACTGCTTTTTTTGTGTGAAAGATAGGGAAATCTGGGGCTGTTGAAATTCTCCTTAGGTGTGGTGTGCACCTGAACTCTCTAGGATCTGCTTTCCTGTTTTTCTCCGCCTTGAGTTCTTACACCCCCAGCCCCCAGGGGTGGGCAGTTGCAATGGGTTGCAGCTTAATCTTTGAAGAAAAATTGAAAATAATCTAAATGTTTTACAATCTTGAAGTAGTTTAATAATTTACAGTACGTGGATTGAGTGTGTTTTATCTAATGAAAGTGGAATTTACAAAGACATTCTAGTAGCATGGAAGGTGATTATTATTTGGGCTAAGGGAGGAAAGCAGAATATAAAATAGCGTGTGTAGGAACTTCCCTGGCGGTCCATCAGTTACGGGTCTGCGCTTCCAATGCGCAAGCACAGGTTCAATCCCTGGCTGGGAAATTAAGATCCCACACGCTGCTGCGTGGTATGGCCAAAAAAAAAAATAGTGTGAAAAAATACTTCTGTCTAGAATAAAGACTGGAAGCAAGTATCCTGGGAAGTAGCCAGGCTATGCAGTGTTGTGGAAACAGCAGGAGATTTAGAGCTCCCCAAAACCAAGTTGATGCCTTACTTTGCTTTGGTGATAGCCTCTAATCACCTCCCAAAGGTTCCACAACAGTTGACTCTTTGGACCAGGTCGTTTTTCACTGCTGGGGCTGCGCTATTGTGGGATGTTGAGCAGCACCCTGGCCTGTGACCCCACTAGAGGGGAGTGGTACTCCCTTTCCACCTCCACATTGTGTGGCAATCAAAACTGCCTCCAGACGTTGCCAGCTGTCCCCTAGAGAGGGGAGGAGGGCAAGATCACCCCCATTTGAAAGCTGCTGATGTATGGGCAAAGACCTGTTCTGTGGGTCTGTGTTTACTCATGTAGAGTTGGTGAGTAAAACCTGACTGCTGTCAGTGGACAACTGAGATGATCCAGAACACGTAGTATAGGGCTGGGCCCCGCTCAGCGCTCACTTCTAGCATTGTTTTGGATAGTAGCGTGTTGCGAGTATGCTCAGTCGTGTCTGACTCTTTGCAACCATTTGGTCTGGAGCTTTCTAGACCCTTCTGTCCATGGGATTTCCAAGGCAAGAATACTGGAATAGGTTGCCACTTCCTTCTCCAACGGATTGAGGCTGCGTCTCCTGCATTGCAGGCAGATTCTTTACCACTGAGCCAAAGGGAAGACTTTTGGGTGGTAGAATGATGGGTAATTCTCTTTCTCCTTTCTACAGTCTCCCTAAACCCATAATCTTACAATGAAATTAAATTTACTGGGGAAAAACACCAAACAAGGTGGTGTCTGAAGATTTTATATAGGCAAGGGAGAGGCTTTCTGCTCTCCTGTTTTGCCAGTTAGAGGGGGCCTCCCTGGTGGCTCAGATGGTAAAGAATCCACCTATAGTGCAGGAGACACGGATTTGATCCCGGAGTTGGGAAGATCTCCTGGAGGAGGGCATGGCTACCCACTCTAGTATTCTTGCCTGAAGAATCCCCATGGACAGAGGAGCCTGGTGGGCTATAGTCTATGGGATTGCAAATAGTCAGATAGGACTGAGTGACTAAGAACAGCACACAGCCGAAAGAATAGCTTCCTTGGTTCTGAAGTTGGAGCGAAAGAAAACCTTTGGAATTCATGTATTTTTTACTGAAGCTCTTCAGGAAATGCATTCAGCCTTGTAAATATACTCTCCACAAGGCTAGTAGTCCAGCCCAGGGGTTATCATTAGCCCTTGTTCTTCCCCCAAGCCAGAGTCTGTGGCCAAGATACTGTGATCTTAAAAGCTGTGTCAATCTCTTGTGTGTCTGTTTTCTTTCTGGAAATATACACGAGAGACTGGTGATGTTGGTTGTCTCCATGGAGGGGAACTAGGTGGGATGCTTTTTTCTGTGGATATACCCTTTTTATGCCTACTGAGTTTTGAACCATATCACTGCATATTACCTACTCAAAGCTTTTTTAAAGTGAAATTTTTAGAAGAATTTGTTGTTCTTGTTCAGTAGCTAAGTCATATCTGGCTCTTTTGAAANGGAAATATACATGAGAGACTGGTGATGTTGGTTGTCTCCATGGAGGGGAACTAGGTGGGATGCTTTTTTCTGTGGATATACCCTTTTTATGCCTACTGAGTTTTGAACCATATCACTGCATATTACCTACTCAAAGCTTTTTTAAAGTGAAATTTTTAGAAGAATTTGTTGTTCTTGTTCAGTAGCTAAGTCATATCTGGCTCTTTTGAAACCCCATGGACTGCAGCGTGCCAGGTTCCTCTGTCCTTCACTATCTCCTGGAGTTTGCTCAAATTCATGTCCATTGAGTTGATGGTGCCAACCAATCATCTTATCCTCTGTTGCCCACTTTTCTTCCTGATCTCAATCTTTCCCAGCGTCAGGGTCTTTTTCAGTAAGTCACCTCTTTGCATCAGGTGGCCAAAGTATTGGGAGCTTCAGCTTCAGCATCAGTCCTCCCAATGAGTATTCAGGTTTGATTTCTTTTAGGATTGACTGGTTTGATCTTGCAGTCCAAACGACTCTCAAGGTCTTCAGCACTGCAATTTGAAAGCATCAGTTCTCCGGCACTCAGCCATCTTTATGGTCCAACTCTCATATCCCTACATGACTACTGGAAAAAGCATGGCTTTGACTATATAGACCTTTGCTAGCAAAGTGATGTCTCTGCTTTTTAATATAATGTCTAGGTTTGTCATAGTTTTCCTTCCAAAGAGCAGGTGTCTTTTAATTTCCTGGCTGCAGTCACCATCCACAGTGATTTTGGAGCCCAAGAAAAAAAATCTGTCACTGCTTTAACCTTTTCCTCTTGTATTTACCATAAAGTGATGGGACAAGATGCCATGATCTTAGTTTTTTTAATGTTGGATTTTAAGCCAGCTTTTTCATTCTCCTTTTTCACTCTCATCAAGAGGCTCTTTAGTTCCTCTTCATTTTTGCCACTAGAGTGGTATCATCTACATATCTGAGATTGTTGATATTTCTTTTGGCAATCTTGATTCCAGCTTGTGTTTCATCCAGCCTGGCATTTCACATGATGTACTCTGCATGTAAATTAAAATAAGCAGGGTAACACTGTACAGCTTTGTCGTACTCCTTTCCCAATTTTGAACCAGTCCATTGTTTTGTGTCTGGTTCTAACTCTTGCTTCTTGACCCCCATATAGGTTTCTCAGGATTCAGGTAAGATGGACTGGTATTCTCGTCTCTTTAAGAATTTTCCACATTTTGTTGTGATCCACACAAAGGCTTTAGTGTAGTCAGTGAAGCAGAAGCAGATGTTTTTCTGGCATTCCCTTTTTTTAAAATAATCCAACAAATGTTGGCAATTTGATCTCTAAACCCAGCTTGTACATCTGGAAGTTCTTGGTTCATGTCCTGCTAACACCTAGCTTGAAGGATTTCGAGAATAACCTTACTGGCATGTGAAGTGAGCACAGTTGTACAGTATTTCGAACAGTCTTGGGCATTGCCCTCCTTTGGAATTGGAATGAAAACTGACCTTTTCCAGTCTTATAGCCAATGCTGAGTTTTCCAAATTTGCTTGCACATTGAGTGCAGCACTTTAGCAGCATCATCTTCTAGGCTGTCTCTTTGTTCCATAGATCTATGTGTCCTTATGCCAGTATCACACTCTTTTCTGTAGCTTTGCAATAGATTTTTGATACAAATTTATTTATTTGCAATAGATTTTTGAAATCAGGGAGTGTGAGGGCTTAGGTTCCAGCCTTCAAGGTCGTTTTGATAATTTGGGATTCCTTGAGAATTGACATACCTGAAATATCCATCACGTTTATCTGTATATTTAGTAACATACTTCTTGCTGAAAAATGCTAATGAGGTGAGTGGGTTGGGGATAGCAAAAGTGGGCAGGATAGGAGTGAAGTGGACAGCTTGTAAGTGATTTCCTTCCAGGAATCCTCCTTGATGAGCAGCCATTTCTTCATTCAAACCATGACTCGAGAGAACCTCCGGCCAGTTTCCTCTGTAGATTGTGTACTTTCTCTTTTTTCAGATCCCCACAAAGTTAAAAGAGGCATTGAGAATTGCCAAAGAATGTATAGAAAAGAGACTGATTGAAGAACAGAAACAGGTAAACCGCTAATAGTTCCTCTGTGCCTTTTGTTGTTTTAGCATCCCCATCCTCTGCTGTGGTGATTACAGTGATTTACTTTTAACTCATCATTCATTCCATAAACGTGTCTTGCATACTTGCTGTGGACCAGGCTGCGTGTTCAGTGCTGTGAGACAACTGAATACTTCACAGCCCTACCCACAGAGAGGGTAGGCAGAAACATGTGTTCACAAAGGATGGTCACTCTTTATGATCAGGGCAGACTGGGTGGTTGGAGGGTCATACATGTTTCATACTCTGATGGTTCTGGGGGCCACACTCATTTTCTCTAAGAAAGGAAAAGGCATGTAAGGACCTGGGGGTGGAGAGGGAACAGTCTTCATCTGCTGGCATACTCTTCCCTTCAACATCCAGACCCAGTGTGGAGGCAGACAGGCTGAGCATGGAAAGCATTTTCATCCAGATGATTTGATTTGGCAAAACATGGTAGAAATTTTCGTTAGCGTAGGATATGCTTACATTTGTGGTAAACTGTGGTCTCTTAAAGATCCACCAGCATCGAAGACTGACGAGAGCTCAGTCTCACCATGGATCTGAAGAAGAAAGAAAAAAGAGGAAGATTTTAGCTCGAAAGGTAAGCCTGGTGTCTCTGTGAATTCTTTCTTGTGAATGCTTGACTCCACGTGAAGAAAGTTCTAGGTCAATGACGTGTGTTTAGTTCATGACAGATCTCTGCGCTATATCTTTCTGAAAGCTAAAACTTTACAGATGGCTGGTTAGCTGCTTCTCAACAAAAACCATATAATAGTGTCAGCAGAGAAATGGACCATAGAATTTCCTGTCTTGCTGGGCTGATGATGGCCTTACTGTAATTGTGGGGAAGGGTTGGCCTGAGATTGTAAACTCAGCATTCTTGGTTTTTATTTCTCCCTTTAGTTTTGGCTTGTGGCTTCTTCACTGTTATGAAGCGCAATATGACCTTGTGTGTAGCTAGTTTATAACTCTGTGCCTAGAAAATGTTTTTATTCTGGTACGTTCATTCTTTGCTTCTTCCCCCCTTTCTTTTCTTTTTTTTTTTAAAGAAGTCAAAACGATCTGCTGTTGAAAATAATGAAGAGCATTCAGCAAAATACAGCAACTCCAATAATTCAGGTAACTGATTATAGGTTATAGTGGGGCCTGGGTCCCAAAGATTAGGGCCAGGAGTCTAGGTTCTTGGGTTCTTCTTACTGTATATAGCACAGGGAACTGTGCTGAGTGCTTTGTGGCAGACTGGGTGGGAGGGGAGATTGGGGAATGGTGTATGTATGGCTGAGTCCCTTTGCTGTCCACTTGAAACTGTTATAACACTGTTAATTTGGCTAAACCCCAATATAAAATAAAGAGTCCCTGGGTTCTACTAGGCAGTGTGGTGACAAATACAGAAAACAAAAGAACCCTGTTCCCAGGGAAGAGTTGCCATAGCATTGAAACCCTCACAGGACTCGTGTACTAGAAGGGACCTCAGAGCTTAATGGGCAACGAGCCTCTTCACTGATTGCAGGACTCGAGCTGTCGAAGATGAGCATCAGCCCTGGAATAAAACCCCACCCAATAATGCAGTGCAAGGCCTCCTGCTTATCAGGAGAGGCTGCACTAACTGAAATGGCCCTAAACCCTGCCTTCCACTCTGTCCCCACATGGCAGAAGAGCACGCCCTCCTCCATTAAGGAAAGGTCTCCCTAGTGTGCGGGGATCGCAAAAGGAACATTCCAGAAGGGCGAGCAAGGCACAGAGAGTACTGTCCCTGCTCCCCCCCGTTGGCTTTGGGCCTTCATGTCCCCATCTTTGGAGATCAGATCAACGGACCCCCTGGGACCTTGCAGTTCTTCTGCCTTTTGAGTCTGTGAAGTGAAGTTCCATATGGAGAAGGGAAGGTTTCATCCTCACAGGTGCAGCTTTGGTTCAGCCCTGGAGGCCAAAGGAAGGGGATGGTTTTTTGTTTTTTTTAGGTTGAGGGATAGTTGCACATACTTCCAGTCAGGATAAGGACCCAGTAGAGACAGAGAACCTGAAGATGCAAAAGAGGGAGTGATTGTTGAGGGAGGCAAGGTCAGAGGGTCTGAAAGGCCTCAGAGTTAGGATCAAGAGCCCAGCTGTCAGTCTCAGCTTTGGAGCAAACCCATGCATCGTTTCCTGGTGTCAGGAGCGAGTGGAGTAGGTGAAGAGGCAGGGGCATTTAAAGTGGAAGCGAGAGAGGAAATTGAGGGTGTTCACAGACCATGCCTTCTCAGATCTTTTCAGGGAAGTCAGTGAGGAAGACATCTGCCAGGGGCAAGAGAAGAAGTGGGGGGTGTGCAAGACCTAAAGGCTGGGCTGGCTGTGGCCAGAGGATGCGGGCTGTGTAGGTAGAGCTGGAGCTGGAAGAGTTGGGGTGGGAGAAGATTCTAGACTCCGGGAGGGTGGGAACTATGCCAGCACCACTGCTTGGAGAATCAAGCCAGAGAAGGGCTGAGGGGGAGCTAGCGGGGAAGAGAAGGCCCTGGAGGTCCGTGTGAGGACCAGGGCTGGCTCCCTGGGGATGGAGGCTGGGCGAGGACGAAGGGGTTGCAGGCTATTGTGGCTGGTGCATAATTTCGGAGTTGGGGTCTGTTTTCTCATGGTTGATGGAATGGACATGGGCCAGTCATTTTCATCATTAGCCTGAGACTCAAGTCTTCAGTCAGCCTGTCACACTGGCAGACACTCTGTCCGATGTCTGCCTCTTATAAAGTGGAGGAAGCCTGGCTCAGTGTCTCCACCTGCCTGCTTTCAGGGCTCTATGCCAGAAGCATAGGGGCTTCCCTCATAGCTCAGTTGGTAAAGAATCCACCCGCAATGCAGGAGACCCCGGTTTGATTCCTGGGTTGGGAAGATCCCCTGGAAAGAGGCTAGACTACCCATTCCAGTGTTCTTGAGCTTCCCTTGTGGCTCAGCTGGTAAAGAATTTGCCTACAATGTAGGAGACCTGGGTTCGATCCCTGGGTTGGAAAGATCCCCTAGAGAAGGGAAAGCGTGCCCACTCCAGTATTCTGGCCTGGAGAATTCCATGGGCTGTATAGTCCTTGGGGTCGCAAAGAGTTGGACACGACTGAGTGACTTTCAGTTCACTTCACTTATGCCAGATGCAGCCAGGTGGGAGGCTAAGGACTCCAAGACACCACCTCAAGGAGTTTAGGAAAGCCAGGAAGCTGTTGATAGAAATGTATAGATCATCTCCAGACCCCATGAGTCCCAATTGCAAACCTTCTCCCCTTTAAAACCCGTGTTAGCACTACAAGCAGTGTTGTATCACAGTGGGCTGGATTTTGGCATCTTTTTCATAACACGCCTCCCATGTTTTATAGGAGGTGAGAGAATATGGCAAATAGCGGAAAGGGATTCAACCGGCGGGAGGGATGGTTTAATTAGGACATTTCTCCTTGTGCTCAGTGTCTGTGTGACTGGATGATGGGAGAGATCATGGTAGGAGGCGCCCCCTGCCTCTCAGTTACCTGCAGGGAGCTCTGGTAGTCCTTCGCTAGGACCTCCATGTGAGGGAAGGGGCTTGTGTGGGCTATTCTATCTGTTCACTGGGCTACTTCCAGGTTAAGTCAGGAGGGTGTATTCTGGGAATTTCTGAGCAGTGGAAGTGATGCTGGGGAATTTGGGAATATTTGAAATATAACAATGTTACTAGGTCCAGGAAAAGCATACAACCTATGGGAATATGCACCTTACTTTAATGTAAATAAGGGTATTTGCTGAACTTCAGGTAAGAAAAAGCTTGGGAAATCCACACACTGAGAGGCTGATCCTATCCATTTCAGCGTGCCTGCTGGAAAATGGCACTTCCACAGGGAGCACTGCCGGGTGGATGCGCTGGAGAACGCTTGCTCCCTTTGGAGAGGCCTCCACCAGACGGCCCTGCGCCCCTCTGTCACCTGATCTGTGGCTCTGTCATCTGTCGTTCATTACCCAGGGATAGGGGTTGGGTCCACAAGAGAGACTGTAGCCAACTGCATAAGCTGTTGGATGGCACAAAGCTGATTTCAAACCAGGCAGGCTGTGGGGAGCAATGGGAGGCGGCGAGGCCTGGGGAAGGAGATGCGCCCTGCACTGGGGTAGGCGCCTGCAGTCATGGGTCCAGTCCCTGAACTCTGTCCTGCCTGCCTCTTCCCACCAGGTCCCCACATGCAGCCAAGTGCAGAGGCTCAGACAGTGGTGGGTCCCAGCTCAGGCCACATTCGGATGTCTTTCTTTGGTCCCCACAAGGGTTTTCTGTTTTCTCTCTTAGCAGGATCTGGGGCCAGCTCACCTCTCACATCCCCGTCCTCACCGACTCCGCCCTCCACAGCAGGTCAGTGACAAGGCGGAGTGACCTGCCTGCCTCCCCTCTGCACCCGTGGGGAGAAGTGCGGAGCTCTTTCTCTTCTTGCCTTGGCTCAGACATTTGAGGTGTTAGAAGGGACCATCCTCCTCCAGAGAAACCAGTGGGGTTGCAGATCAGCAGTGTCACTTGGGAGAAACGAGGGTCTCGATTTCCAAACTCAGATTTCAAAGGGAACGGAATAGTTGGTTTTAGGGCCGCTCACCCACCCCCTACCTCCAGCTCGCTCTCTTCGCTGTAAAGCTTCATGCAGGCTCCTTAGATCAGACCCTGTCTTGGTATAGGCTCAGGCTGAACAAAACAACTGCGCGGCTGCCCAGAGGCCCTGTCCTGCCAGGACTCTCCTCAGGGAGCCCAGCCACACTGCTGGCTTTGTCACAGCGCGACTGGTGAAATGCCTGCCTAGGGGTGAGAGACCCACAGAGCTTCTGATTTCCTGATGGCCATCTGGGCTCTGTTCTGCTCTGCATTTCATCATCTGACTACTTTTCTGTGGCTAGCCAACCCTTGTTTCACTTTTCTGACTTAAATCAGGTTTCTTGGAGGCTTTTGAAAAAATGTAAAGAGTTTTTTTTTTTTCCCCAGGGAATAACCTCTAAATGTGTGCAGTGGCCTCATAACGCTATCTTCTTTTTCTTTTTGGAACTAATATCTCTCTCCTAACCACTTTGCAAGCCCCATAAAAATGCTTTGGGGTACCAGGATCTCCTTTCACTTCTTAACTGAACCAGATGTTCTAGATGTCAGAGGAACTGGTTCTACCACTCAGATCTTGCCGGCTGTGTTTGGAGCAGTCTCTGCAGCCATTGGAAGGGAGAGTGGGCTGGGGTTGATTTGTGAGTTGACAATACCATACTTATTAAGGCTTAAAGTGGCGCCTAGCAGCTACCAAGAGCATTACCCAACCCCTCTCAAATGCTTCTAACAGACCTTCCAAAAAGAAAAATAATAAAAAGATGACCATCAAGTATAAGGGGACTGGTTTGAAGGGCTTACATCTGGCAGTCGGGTGTCTTGACCAGGGAGGCTGGTTACTGGTGGTTTGCTGTCAAGTATTCTGGGGCCAGGGTTTATTTTAATAAAAGTGCCTGTCTCATGGAGACGTAATATCTTATATCCTGTCCAACTTTGTCAGCAGATTTTACAAGAAGGCTCCCACATATTGATCCATACAGAAAGTAGACTTCTCTGTCTTTTGTAGAAGTGACCTCTATAGGCTGATCAGAAATTTTTGGAGAGCCACTGCCCATGATCATGTTGAGCCATTTTCTAGATGAGAGGATGGATATTGATTTCACACTGCTTGGACATATTAAGGAAATAGGAGAGAACTAATAGAATTCATGAAGCCTCCTTTAAGAAGTGAGGTGTCTGCTTAGAAGTGCAGACCACCTTGCTGTGTGCATTTGAGGTGGGCAGTTACCTGCCAGATCTCATTTTTAAATACCTTGGAGAATTCAGTCTGTTTGGATTATTTTTGATGAATCCTCTAATCTGAGTTCTCAGTTCTGATACAGTAGCTGGTTTGCATGAAATGAGGCAACTTTTAGAATGAGAAGAAAAAGAGGAATCTTTTGTAATTAGAATCAGTGTTGGAAAAAACTTCATCTGAGGTGAGAGGGAACAGTTGGGAATTTAGTTCCATGTCCTGAAGGGTAGTCACAAGTATTCAGAGGGAAACACATGTGAGGCCCCAAGCACAATGCCTGGCAGAGATGAGAGGTGCCCAGCAGGTGTTGGCTTTCTCTTTTCCTCTATGTCCTTTAATGTTTTATTGATGAAATGATTGACTCAGCCCCAGAGACTGTACTCTGACCTCTGCTGGGCATTTATCGTTAATGCGACTCATAAAAATAATAACTGGCATTTGCCTATCAACTTAGCATTTAAGGCCCCAAGCAAGCCACCTACAGGGAGTTTATTCATTCAGCTACTTTAGATGCGTTTCACCAGAGCCTGCAGTATGCCTGGTACTGTACTAATAAGTCCTGGGTCACAGAGGTGAGCATGCAGACAAGGCCCAACTGAGTGGCCTGGCATTGCCAGCACCTCTAAGAGCTCCAAAATGATAGATACTGGTCAAGCAATGCTTTCCTCAGGTCCTGCCCATGGTAACTTCCTCCCCCAGTAGTTCTTCTTAAATAGAGAATCTCCCCCTGAAAAGAACTAACAACAAAGCAGCATCTCGAACTTCTGTACTGTACAAGCCCTCACAGGTGGTACCGTCATGCTACCATTCCCATGGGAAGTGCTCCACAAATCCTGGGGAAGATGGAGAAGCTATACGCAAAAACAAGACTGGGAGCTGACTGTGGCTCAGATCATGAGCTCCTTATTGCAGAATTCAGACACACTGAAGAAAGTAGGGAAAACCACTAGACCATTCAGGTATGAACTAAATCAAGTCCTTTATAATTTTACAGTGGAAGTGAGAAATAGATTCAAGGGATTAGATCTGATAGACAGGGTGCCTGAAAAACTATGGACAGAGGTTCGTGACATTATACAGGCGGCAGTGATCAAGACCATCCCCAACAAAAGAAATGCAAAAAGGCAAAGTGGTTGTCTGAGGAGGCCTTACAAATAGCTGAGAAAAGAAGAGAGAAGGCAAAGGAGAAAAAGGAAAGATATATCCATCTGAGTGCAAACTTCCAAAGAATAGCAGGAAGAGATAAGAAAGCCTTCTTAAGTGATCAATGCAAAGAAATAGAGGAAAACAATAGAATGGGAAAGACTAGAGATTTCTTCAAGAAAATTAGAGATACCAAGGGAACATTTCATGCAAAGATGGGCTGTATATTGTCACCCTGGTTATTTAACTTATATGCAGAGTACACCATAAAAATGCTGGGCTGGATGAAGCATGCTGGGATCAAGATTGCTGGGAGAAATACCAATAACCTCAGATACACAGATGATACCACCTTTATGGCAGAAACGGAAGAGGAACTAAAGAGCCTCTTAATGAAAGTGAAAGAAGAGAGTGAAAAAGCTGGGTTAAAACTCAACATTTATTTATTTATTTAAAAACTCAACATTTAAAAAAGTAAAATCATAGCATCTGGTCCCATCACTTCATGACAAATAGATGGGGAAACAGTGGAAACAGTGAACAGACTTTATTTTCTCGGGCTCCAAAATCACTGCAGATGGTGACTGCAGCCATGAAATTAAAAGACGCTTGCTCCTTGGAAGAAAGGCTATGCCCAACCTAGACAGCGTATTAAAAAGCAGGCACTTTGTTACTTTACTGACAAAGTTCTGTCTAGTCAAAGCTATGGTTTTTCCAGTGGTCATGTATGCATGAGAGTTGGACCATAGAAAAGCTGATCGTCGTAGAATTGATGCTTTTGAACTGTGGTGTTGGAGAAGACTCTTGAGAGTCCTTTGGACGGCAAGGAGATGTAACCTGTCCATCCTAAAGGAAATCAGTCCTGAATATTCATTGAAAGGGCTGATGCTAGAGCTGAAACTCCAATACTTTGGCCACCTGATGCGAAGAACTGACTCATTGGAAAAGACTCTGATGCTGGGCAAGATTGAAGGTGGGAGGAGAAGGGAACAACAGAAGATGAGATGGTTGGATGGCATCACCAACCCAGTGGACATGTGTTTGAGCAAGCTCTGGGAGTTGGTGATGGACAGGAAAGCCTGGCGTGCTGCAGTCCATGGGGTCACAGAGAGTTGAACATGACTGAGCGAATGAACTGAACTGGGTGAGGGCAAGGCTTTCAGCCTACTCGCCGCCTGGGCAGCCCTTACTTAGACAGGTCCTTTCCCTTTCAGGACAGGCGGCCAGGCTTCTCACTGGGCTCATCTCTCTTGCTGCCTCTCTGCACGCTACCTGTCTTATTGCTGGAATCACAATTTACTCCCGATTTATGTTGACTCATTGGAAAAGACTTTGATGCTGGGAGGGATTGGAGGCAGGAGGAAAAGGGGACGACAGAGGATGAGATGGCTGGATGGCATCACCGACTCGATGGACGTGAGTTTGAGTGAACTCCAGGAGATGGTGATGAACAGGGAGGCCTGGCGGGCTGCGATTCATGGGGTTGCAAAGAGTCGGACGCGACCGAGCGACTGAACTGAACTGATGTCTTTTCTTCTAGGCCCCATTTATGCTATATCTGGGAACTAAATCAAGCATAGTATTAATATCTTCTGGCTTCATAATATACGATTTTCTCAAGAAATGAAGAAAAATCTTCATTTTCAAGGGCTAGCATTGAAAAGGAATTCCTGCTGAAGGTAGAATCTCATCTGGGAGCCCTTGAGATCTACATCTTGGCCTGCAGAACCTAAACTTGAGGGTCACCACTCTGTAGTTCTAGAGAGAACCTTGGAGAAGACACTTGACCTCTCTGGGTTTCAGATTTCAAAATGAAGTGAGGCCCCAGAGGGCTCCAGGGCAGGGAAGCCCTTTTGTCCCTTGTTTCTTGTAGACCAGACACCAGCCTCCATGACCTTCCCTGAGTTTCAAAGAGTAGAATTGCTAATCAAGGGAGGAGCATCCAGAAACCTGCTGAGGCAAGATTAAGCCCTGCACACACCTTAATCTTGTCAGGGACCCCACCCTTAGACTCTTGTTACAAAGTGAAAGTGAGTGAAGTCGCTCAGTGGTGTCCGACTCTTTGCGACCGCATGGACACCAGGCTCCTCTGCCCATAGGATTTTCTAGGCAAGAGTACTGGAGTGGGTTGCCATTTCCTTCTCCAGGGAATCTTCCCAACCCAGGGATCGAACCCAGGTCTCCTGCATTGTAGACAGACACTTTACTGTCTGAGCCACCAGGGAGATCTTTGTCACAAAACCCCTCACCAAATCCCCTGGGGGTAGAGATACATATTTTTTCAATTGATTTAGCCGGGGTGTACAGAGAGGCAGAGCTTTCACATCAGCTTTCCATTTTTAAACGAAGATAGCAACAGTGCTTGTCTAGTAGATTTACCGTGAGGATCCAGAGAGTCCCGGGCCTAAGAGGTTAGAGCAGCACCTGATACACAGCCAGTCCTCAGGGCACTGTGAGTTACTAGGAGACCTTGAATAAGTCGATTTCTGAGTTTGGGTGGTTGTTGTTCATTTGCTAAGGCATGTCTGACTCTTTTTTGATCCATGGACCGCAGCCCGCCAGGCTTCTCTGTGCAGGGGATTTCTCAGGCAAAAATAACGGAGTGGGTAGCCATTTCCTTCTCCAGGGGATCTTCCCGACCCAGGGATCGAACCCTAGCCTCCTTGACAGGAGGATTCTTTTGGGTTAAAAAGGCAAAAGGGAGAGGGTTAGAGGAGCCCATCTCAGTTCTTTCTAATCAAGCATCCTCTAAACCCACTGTTTGCTGGAAAATAACATCATTTATACCAGTGGCTCAGCAGGTAAACAATCCTCCTGTAATGCAGAAGATATAGGAGACATGGGTTGGATCCCTGGGTCAGGAAGATCCCCTGAAGATGGAAATGACAACCCACTCCAGTATTCTTGCCTGGGGAATTCCACACACAGAGGAGCCTGGCAGGCTACAAACCGTGGGGTCATAAAGACACAGCTGAGCACACACACCCTCCTACATACGTAAACCCACTGTGGACCCACCCCTGGCAGTTTGCTTAGCAGTAGATCAGTTGAGGCAAGATCAGTTTGACAGCATTGACTTTCTTCCTGAAATCATCAGTTTTAAAAGTGTTTATGGTAACTAAGGGTGGTTTTAAGCTCAGTTACTTTCAGGACAGGACAGAAGAGAGGTGTTTCTAAGCAAAGGAGTCTTACTCTCCTGAGTCATTTCCAGCATTTGTGTAAGGACTGGGGCCTCTCCTGTTTCTCTTTGAACCTCCCTGCCCAGGGCCTTTTCTTGAAATCCTTACCAGATTGATGGGAGAAAGACTAGAAAGATTTCCTTAAGTTTGTTAGCAGTTCTATTGGTTCGGGTGGAATTCTCTGAAGCCTTTTGTTTTTTTCCCAATGAGAACATTCCTAGTACTTTATTTTGTCTAAAGTGTATGTTTCCTGCCTCTAGCAGGTCATTCTTTCAAGAACTTTGAGATACTTTATTCTGACTGATTTCTGGGTCAGCGTCACCAGCTAGTGTTTACACTCTATTCATGGAGCTGAGTAGTTTAGAAGGTCCTGATTTACATGCAGATATTTGCTCCTACTCTCCCTTTGGGAGGAGACAGGCCTGCTGTCTTGCTATTGTGTGTGTGTGTGTGTTTAAATAGAGTATAAAGAGTATTTGGGAAAATCTTAAGTAAGCAGGAAACTCAAATTATTATTGTTGTTAATAATCGTATTTCACATGTTTTGAGTGCTTATTTTGTCCTAGGCACTGTTCTAGGAGATTTATAGTTACTGATTTATTTAATCCTCATGAATACCTTCCTATCCAAGGATCAGGGATTATACTTATAGCTCCATTTCACAGACAAAGACATTGAGGCTCTAGTGTACCTTGACTACGGTCACGCAAGTGGGAGGTACTGGAGCCAGGATTCAGTCTTGGTCTCTGTCCTGCTCATCTCCCTGATTCTCCTGAGCCCACCTGCTCTCTGCAGGGCCTGCGCTGCTAACAGCTGTGCTTGGCTGGAGTGATAAGAGCCCTGAAGGAAGCGCTAGGAGCCCCTGGCTTGGGATTAGCTCCACCACTCGCCCGGTGACCTTGCACCATTCTTTGAAGCTGTCATTTAAGAAAATTCCTGGTCTTTATGAGGTAGATAATGTACACAGGGCCTGATAAGCAAGAAAATACTATGAAGTTAAGCTGTGAATACCTTGCAAGAGAATTCTAGCCCTTCTTGCTTGCAGTTTATCATTTTTAAGCAATAATTTTGAAGAGAGAGAGCTGGCAATTCGTAGAAGGCCAGTCTGTGAGAGTGACTGAAACCAGGGACGTTTGTGCAGGACTGGAGGAGGAGGCAAAGCGGGGCCTTGTGGGCACAGAATGACTGAGAACTTGAGTAACAGGAAGGAAGGTTTAGGATAAATAAGACACAAACTGATGTGTAGAATAAGCTACCAGGGTATACCGTACAACACAGGGTATATAGCCAAAATTTTATAGTAACTGTAAGTGGAGTATAGCCTTTAAAAATTCTGAATCACTATATTGTACACCTGTAACTTATATAATATTGTACATCAACTGTACTTCAGTAAAAAAAGAAATAAGATACAAGAAAAGGGAGAAATTCTTTTAGAATGTTGGAGCTCCCTGGATTTATCTAGCCACATCAAAGTCTGAAACCCACTCTAGGCTCAGAATAGACATCTGTGGCCCTGAAAATCGCCTCTTTTTCTCAAAACCACAGAAAGCAGTTTCCATCTTTGGGATAAGCAGGTCTGTCCTATGGTGCTTCTCTAAACACTGTATTGGTTCTGCTCTGCTGCCGGCCTGCAGCCCTCCTCCCTGCAGCCCTCCTCCATGCCTGCAAGCCCAGTGTATGAGCGCCTTCCCTGGGTCCTCAGTTGCTGGAGTAGGGTGGGCAGGCAGTGGCCCCAGCATCCTCCCAGAGCTGCCCCATGTCAGTGGTCAGCCTGCTGCACCCGACATGGACCTCTGACAGGCCCCTTCTCAGAGGAAGGGATTCTCCTTTAGGCAGGGGAGCAGGTTGGTTCATTCAGAACTCTGGGATTCACTGTCAGGGAAAAGGTTATCTTTACAATTAACCTGGAATCTAATCAGTTAAAAGGAGACAGGGAAAAAAAATGTGTCCTGGTTTTTTTTTTTTTTTGGCTGTGTCCTGGGGCTTGCTCAATGATCTTTGGTCCTCTGGCAGTGAAAGTGTCAAGTCTTAATCCCTGGACTGTCAGGGAATTCTACCCCCTGCCCTTTTTAAAAATAATTCTCTAGTCTTAAGAGCACCCCACTCCAGTGCTCTTGCCTGGAAAATCCCATGGGCGGAGGAGCCTGGTAGGCTGCAGTCCATGGGGTCGTGAAGAGTCGGACACAACTGAGCGACTTGATTTTCATTTTCACTTTCACGCTTTGGAGAAGGAAATGGCAACCCACTCCAGTGTTCTTGCCTGGAGAATCCCAGGGACGAAGGAGCCTGGTGGGCTGCTGTCTCGGGTTGCACAGAGTCGGACACGACTGAAGCAACTTAGCAGCAGCAGTCTTAAATAGATGGTGATGCCGAAGCCAAAACTCCAAAACTTTGGCCACCTGATGCAAAGAACTGAATTATTGGAAGAGACCCTGATACTGGGGAAGATTGAGGGCAAGAGGAGAAGGAGGAGGCAGAGGATAAGATGGTTAGATAACGTGACTGACTCAGTGGACATGAATTTGAGCAAACTCAAGAGGATGGTTAAGGACAAGAAAGCCTGGTGTGCTGCAGTCCATGGGGTCACAAAGAGTCGGACATGACTTAGTAACTGAACCACGGGCAAGTCTTAAGCTACTTCTGCTCACTGCCCTGTTTAGCCTCTGGATCTAAGCGCCTTCAGGGAAGGGGCCCCATGTTCCTGCCCAGGTTAGACTTCCCCGTGCTTTTGCTCTTTACAGCTTTAAAAAGACACATCTCTATTTCAGACTGTAGAAGACTTGTGTGGAAAAGTGATCAGTTCTCATTGTTCTCCTCTCTTCATAAACTGGCCTTATTTAGTAATAGAACTAGGTGCACTCCCAGGACCCATTCCACTTTCCAGGGGAGATAAAACCACAATGGGTCTTCTGAATAGCACCTAACTGGTTCAGAAGAAAGAAGTAAAAAGAATGAAGAGGAAAGTGACTCATCGGTTACTCTGTTAGTATTAATACGTTTGCCATGTTCTTAAGAGGATCACTGTCGTATTTACAAACCGTTCTTCTTGTGATTCACTTAAATATACCCTAGTTTGCAATGAGAATAATCAGCATGTGATTCAGACTAATCTTTTATTGTCTCTATTTGATTAAATGACACNAAGCCAAAACTCCAAAACTTTGGCCACCTGATGCAAAGAACTGAATTATTGGAAGAGACCCTGATACTGGGGAAGATTGAGGGCAAGAGGAGAAGGAGGAGGCAGAGGATAAGATGGTTAGATAACGTGACTGACTCAGTGGACATGAATTTGAGCAAACTCAAGAGGATGGTTAAGGACAAGAAAGCCTGGTGTGCTGCAGTCCATGGGGTCACAAAGAGTCGGACATGACTTAGTAACTGAACCACGGGCAAGTCTTAAGCTACTTCTGCTCACTGCCCTGTTTAGCCTCTGGATCTAAGCGCCTTCAGGGAAGGGGCCCCATGTTCCTGCCCAGGTTAGACTTCCCCGTGCTTTTGCTCTTTACAGCTTTAAAAAGACACATCTCTATTTCAGACTGTAGAAGACTTGTGTGGAAAAGTGATCAGTTCTCATTGTTCTCCTCTCTTCATAAACTGGCCTTATTTAGTAATAGAACTAGGTGCACTCCCAGGACCCATTCCACTTTCCAGGGGAGATAAAACCACAATGGGTCTTCTGAATAGCACCTAACTGGTTCAGAAGAAAGAAGTAAAAAGAATGAAGAGGAAAGTGACTCATCGGTTACTCTGTTAGTATTAATACGTTTGCCATGTTCTTAAGAGGATCACTGTCGTATTTACAAACCGTTCTTCTTGTGATTCACTTAAATATACCCTAGTTTGCAATGAGAATAATCAGCATGTGATTCAGACTAATCTTTTATTGTCTCTATTTGATTAAATGACACTAAATAATGTCACTAAATAATGACACTGAATAATGACTTGTGTCCCCCTCTCTCTCTCTTTGCTATTTTCAGTAGAGCATGCACCATTTTGAACGTGAATTTTCGGTAAAGTAAGCTATACTGATTTTTCTAACTTTAAAGATGCTCTGTTTCTTTCTGTGAAATGGGACATTGTGTCTAGATCACTGAAGTGATGAACAAATGGGAAAGGTGATTGGAGACGATTTCCTTGTCTGGATATTTAAATGAAATACAGCATCTTTAAAAGGCGCCCCAGTGACTTCATTTACATTCATTTCATTTTCATCATGACCTTCAAATTTTTCATTTTCCATTCTGATTTTAGTTTTAAAATACAGCCCTAAAACCTCCACATCAACTGCATGGCATTTTGGTATTTTAATTTTGGAAGCCAGCATCTCACAGTCCTGTTGTTGCAAACGTGCTGGTTCCTTGTTACTCTGACGAAAGGGAAAGGACGTTGGGTAATTGCATTCCTGGTCACAGGGAAGCCACTTACTGACTTTATAAATGATATTAGGGAAACAATTCTTTTTTTAAGCATCCTTAATAATAATTAGGACATGAATACAGCCTCCCCGTCTTTCTGAGGTAAAAGGCAAAGGCAGTTTCAAACAGCTGGGGCTGCCTGCTTCGGGGGTCGCTGGCCTCCAGTTCCCTCTGAGGGTAGCTGGTAGGTCTGGTGTTGGTCTGAAGGCCAGGTGGTCCCCTCCTGAGTGTGGGGATCACGAAGGAACCCAGACCCACAGGCAGTAGTTGACTTCCCACTGTCAAAGTTGGCCCAGGGAAAGGGACTCTGAGAGGTCCTTTTGATACGGCTGGGGAAGATGTTTCTGGCAAGGTGTTTCTACCTGGATCTAACCTATGATCTTGCTGTAACAGTCTGTGTCCTGTTTCAGGGCCACTTCTGGGCTGCCAGGCTCCCATTTGGGGTACTGGGGAGGGTGGAACAGTTAACTCTCTGGGTTTTTGTCTAAGAGAAGGTGAGATTGGACAGATCATGACTGACCTGGTTATCACTGTAGATAAGCTGTTTTTGAGCGTTCATCCACCTGGGGTGTTGGAGGCCAACATTTTTGAAAGCTAGATCCAGTTGGCAGTCAGTCTATTTTGGAATCTGGTGGTGTCCGCGACCTGGGGTTGGGGCTTTAGGAGGCCTCTGGAGGGGCACTCACTCACATCTGGGAAGTAGGGGAGCTCAGGCATCAGGTAGTTGTCCCACATTCGTCACAGACCCAAGAGTCAACTTTGAATTTGGACGCTGGTAACATTCCCCTCAACCCCACATTATTAGCCACGTGTTATAGCTTAAGTCCCAGTGAACCTTTAAAGGAATTTTGTGGACCATAGAAGAGGTGGAAAAAGAAAAACTAAAAAAGGACAAAAAAATCGATGGGACCTGTAATTAGTCTGTGAGTCCCTGGGGGTATTTTTGCCTCCTCCAAGGTCAAGTGTTGACCTTGACCTTCAGACCTGGACCTCCCTTCCATCCACCTTCCTGAGGTTTCTGAGCTGGTCCTGGGCCTGATCCTATGTATGGAGATTTGCCCTGGTTGTTGCAGGCCCAGTGAGGAGCTCATGGGACATGGGGCCCTTTACGATTGGTCTGGCCCTCTGTGAGGGCACCTCTGGTGACTCTATTTTTTTCCCTTTGGATGAGCAGACTCTCCTTGCACAGCCCCCAGCTCTACAGGTTACCCTGTGGCACTTTGGACAGCGTATTTATTTATGCTACCTACATATTCAAAGCAATTCATTTAGACAGTCTTAGCCTTGACTTTGGAGAAGGCAATGGCAACCCACTCCAGCACTCTTGCCTGGAAAATCCCATGGGCGGGGAAGCCTGGTGGGCTGCAGTCCATGGGGTTGCAAAGAGTCGGACATGACTGAGCGACTTCGCTTTCACGCACTGGAGAAGGGAATGGCAACCCACTCCAGTGTTCTTGCCTGGAGAATCCCAGGGACGCTGGAGCCTGGTGGGCTGCCGTCTATGGGGTCGCACAGAGTTGGACACGCCTGAAGTGACTTAGCAGCAGCAGCAGCCTTTACTTGGACAATGAGGGTCCGTTTACTGAGCACCACCCCCAGTCCCCAAACTGTGGTAGTGAATGTGCGCTTCTAATTTTGAGCGCCAGGTAGTAATGAGGCCACAGTCCAGGGTTGGTTCCGCATGAGGGCTGAGCAGGTTGGTTCTGTGCCAATATGGCAGCTTGTACCAAGTCTAGTCCCTGAGGCCCATCTCTAGCCTCCCAGAGCCCTGGGCTAGAAGGATGGCTGGTCTCTGGATAGTCAGTTCCATGCCTCTAGTAGAACAAAGTGCTGTTGCAGCCCTGTCTTCTGACTCTTCTGCCGGGGTCAAAGCCTAGAGCTGGGAGGCAGAAATGCTGGCGCTCATTCCAGTACATGTTGGCCCCTCCAGGTCAAGTCCAGTTTCTCTGCCCTTTTCTGGCCATTGGCTGAGAGTGCTGGGGAGGGGCACTGGGAGAGTATTGGCATCCACTCAGTCCTCTGGGCTCTGCAGTTGCATTCCAAGAGGCTTCAGAGGCCATCTCCCCTCCTGGTGTTTCAATGATCACTTTCCAAGAACACCCTTCAGAGGAACGCTTATATGACACACCGGTTTTCCCTGCTCTTCTCTTCTCCACAGTCATGTCAGGTTGCAAGTCCCTTTTTATCTCTGTAACCCTGTAACACCAGGCCAGGAGCATCTTCCCATAAGCCACCCTGGCATACAGCGTAATAGAACTTCATTTGTTGTCATTGTATAGAACCAGTGAAAATGATGCTTTGTTCATCTGTCTGTGTTCACTCTTTATTTGTATTGCCATATTATTTGAGAATTTCAAGAACTCCAGAGCATGAGTGTGTGTATCTGTGTGATTCTTTAATTTCAGCTGCCTTTAGGTTTGGGTAAAAGATGTAAAAGAAGGTAAGTGGTTTTCTATGAAATACTTTAACCATGGCCTATCACAGTTGGTAAAAAAAGATTGCTCTTGCTGAAGTATGTTATTGATGGTCCTGAACACCCATCCATATAAAGTCAAGTTGTGGTGGGCATGTTCTCCTGTTGTCACCGCAGCTCAGAGAAGTGGTGGGGGAGCCATCCAACAGACTGTCTTGCTGGGGTAGCCCTAGGATAGGGTAGAGGGTGAGGCTAGGAACAGAGAAGTGAGGTCACAGGGAGCTGCCCGGTTAACAGGAAATGGGGCAACTCACCGTAGCACAGGCAAGTTCTTTGAAGCAAGGCCTTTTCTGAACCGAGTGTTTATTTTGTTCAAAGAGGACGAAATTCTTTTGGTTCAAAAGTATACAATTCAAGTGCACAATGTCTGTGTGCCTGGAAGGAAGCTAAGAGAAGTTTCAGATACCTGTTCAGTTTCCTTCTCCTTGCCCACCAGGGTAGAGCCCGCCATTCCAGTCTCCCCCACTACTTCAGCAAAGATGTAGGGTTAGTACATTTCCATCTTGTAGGGTTGGCTCCCAGTGGATACAAGGGTGTTTGAGGAAGATGCCTCCTTGAGAGTGCCATTGTGGGAGAAAGTCCTCTGTCCTTGCTGAGCATTGCTGACAGTTATTAGCATTTTATATTTCTTTCAGGCAACCTAGTATATTCAAGACAGATGAAAAAAAAAAAAGCCCCTGAGGAGCCCATAACCCGCAGACAGTGGTTCCTTGCTGAGAATCCTAAGTGGTTTGTCATTTCTTGTTAAATCACATCCTTCAAATACTGTGTGTGTTGCAGCAGCTAAAGACTGTTCATCCCTTTCTAGTAATCGACATTTAGGTATCCCAGCTGTGCATACAGATGTCTGTCTTTCATTGCTAGCTCAGGAGTAGGTGGAGCTGCCTGGAACCTGGAAAAAGTAGGCAAGGGAACCTTTCTTTTGGGATCATTTTTAAAATCTGGAAATTCATCTATGCAGAGAATGTCACTGTGTAGTTTTATGTAATCTGTGGTATTTGTTAACTTGGAAGGAATGGCAGCTTTAAAAAAATCACACGAAGTATCTCGGTCCCTCTGAGGGAAACTGTGCAGTCTTCCCCAGGTCCTTTCTGCCCAGGACTGAGCAGTAGCATGTGTGCAGGAAGGTGCAGAAATACTGACCGTCCCTTCTCCTCCGCAGGGGTGTCCGCGTTACCGCCACCTCCTCCGCCTCCGCCTCCACCAGCAGCTCCCTCACCTCCTGCGAGCACAGAGGTGCCCTCACAGCTCCCACCCCAGGCCCTGAATGGCGTGAGCCGAGGGGCCTTACTCAGCTCCATCCAGAATTTCCAGAAAGGAACTCTGAGGAAAGCCGAAACCTGTGATCACAGCGCTCCTAAGATTGGCTAAAGCTTCGTGTTTACACTCAGAGGGAAAAGTTCTTTTTTTTCCTTTCACCGCCACCCCCTCAAGTACCCTCCTTCTGGGTGAATCATTGCTGAGCCAGTACAGCCACATACGACTTTGCAGATGCTCACGTAAGGGGCTTTTCAAGAGGGAAACACAGTCTTCAAGTAGAATGAAGTCAGGCTGGCACTGCTGCCTTAAGAAATATTTTGCTCCTTGGTTACTATCAGAATCTGGTTCACCCTCTTTTGGTGGGCAACAGCATATCAGAATCAATTATTTCCACCAACTGAAGGAAATGGACAAAAAACAAAAACGATGACAATATTCAGTCACCGAGGTGAATAGCCTTGGTGTTGCAATCCCTCCCATCCCGCCAGACAGCTCCTATAACTGTTCCTCTCATAATTTCTCTATTCTAAAGCATTTTCTGGTTATTTCTTAGATAAAACTGTCTTTTGCTACTTTTAATTTCATCTTAGACATTAACACTGTAGCCCAAAGCATAGTGCTGTCGCTGAGAGTCAGAGAAGCAACCGAGTTCTTCATTTCCCCCTCAAGTAGAAGGTGAAAGTTCACAACATTCTCTCAAGTTCAATCAGGAACTCCATTGTGGTTTCAGAACTCAGGGCTGCTATAGGAACTACTCTAGGCTCTTTGTTCCTTTTAGTTAGTGAACAGACAAAAAAATGTTAACATCAGGAAAAGCTCTTGCCAATTCAAGGACCTTCTTAATCCTTAGCATTTAAGTCAAGTTTGGGGTTTGTGGGGGGTCATTATTATAAGTAAATTGGCATCTATAGAAATCAGTTCTGATTTTTGAAAGATTTATCCAAATATATCATCTTTTTAACATTACTCATTTATTAGAAAGATCCTTTATCCTATGATTTGCTTAAACCCTTAAATAAATTGCACTTTAAAGGATTATAAGTAATCCATCTAAAAAAATCAAGTTATACACATCAGTGTTGGTTACTATGCAGAGAGAATGTCATTGTGTATAGTTTCATGTAATCTGTGGTAAATGTTCAGCTGTATTTTTTATTAAAATAAACTGTGTCAAGAAAATGTGTTGTTTATAGCTTGTAGTTAGCTTCTGTAACTAACTTATATCTATCTTTTCCATTTCAACTTCTGAGGAAAGCAGTGTTTGGCAGAATATTATCTTTTTTGGCAGAGGGAAAAATACCTGACATTGATCTTAGTTTAACTTTGAAGAGAACCTACTGGAATTGGGCATGTGAAGAGTCGGTGGGCAAGTTCCTGTTGTAAGTAAGTGATGCAGTTTAGGAGATTAGCGTTTAGTTCCTGATAGCACTAATTTCTTAACAAAATTCTAGGACTTCTATGCCACATTTATTATCTCAAGAATATAAAAATACCATTAGTCATAGTTAGGAATTCTTTATTCCTTATCAAAACAAGCTTAACAGTAAATGTAGATTAAATGCTTTTATTTTTTACATATAAGTTACCCTTTTTTGGATATATCTTTCATCAGGACTCTGCCACATTTACACCATGTTCTTCCAGTGATAGGGTAAAACTGCACATGAATCTTATTCAAAGAACATGGTACTGTAATAGACCAAAAAAATATGGAACTTAGGAGAGTGGAAAGTTTTACCACAAACACATTTAAACTTCTTCCCAGTAAAAAAAATCTGTTGTTGCTTCAGAGATAACTTTATGAATTAAAAGGTCTTATGGGACCATCCAGATGAAAAGTCAGCAAGTATTTTAAGTAAATTCCAATGATCTGAACTTCAAGTCCAAACTAGATATTTAGTGTTTTCTTTATTGCAAATATGATGTCTTTAACCTGAGGTACAGAGTTGTCTTCTAGAATCTTTGCATAAGGCATAGGCACGTCGGCACCAGTGACACGAACCGCAGGAGCATCGAGGAAATTGAACGCAGGGCCTAAGAGGGAAGGAGGTGCAAATCAGAGAGGCAAGGAAAACCAGCTGAGCACCACCACCTCAGCACAGCAGGTACGGCTGCCCAGAGAAGGGAAGTCTGAAATCTATGCTAATTACAAAGAATTGTTTATGCTTTTGCTTTTTTTAATTACCCAAAGGAAAAATACCAAGCTGGCAAGTTCAGAATTTCAAGTCATTTGACCATCCCTAGCTTTTGCTTGTTTTGTCCCGTAATAAACAATGTTTATTACAGCTTAACTCTCAGTGTCTCTGAAATACCTTCCATGATCCTGGCACAGATTTCAGCTCCTACTCCGAACTGTGGCCAGCCTCCTTCCACGGTTACAAGGTGATTGGTCTTCATGACACTGGCTTCTATTGTTTCAATGTCCATTGGCCTGATGGTTCGCAAATTTATCACCTAGACAAATAATACAGTAAATAGCTTTATAGAGCCACTGCCTCACAAATACAGTTTTGTCCCCATAAAGCCACTTCCCTTATGTGTGTGTTCTCAGTCGCACAGTTGTGTCTGAGTCTTGACAACCCCATGGACTGTAGCCTGCCAGGCGCCTCTGTCTGTGGGATTTCCCAGGCAAGAATACTGGAGTGGGTTGCCATTTGCTACTCCAGGGGATCTTCCTGATCCAGGGATGAAACCTGCATTTCCTGTCAATCTCTGAATCTAGGGAAATCTGACTGTGTCAAAAGGGAAACTAATTAAAACTCTATCTCTACTACAAGCAGCTTTGTTCACTTACAGAACTCACTTGTCCTCCCTTGGCTTTAACTTCCTCATCAAAATAGTAACTAACACGTGACTGCTTCCCAAGTACCAGACACTACAATAAGTATAATGCCACAACCACCCTGATGGGACAGTAAATGTATTATCCTCATTTTATGGCTGATGACACTGAGATTTATTAAAGTACATATATAACTTGCTCAAGCATAACCAGCAAGTGGTATCTCCTGGATATCAAAGGGTTAGACTCAATGACTTCTAAGTTTTCCCTTCTCCCAACTTCTAGCTCTAAGTTTGGATCTTAACTTGATAAAACAGATACTAAAAAGATCCAGACACTAGGTGGTAAAAAGCTAGGTAAAAACCAAGTAGGTTCCCACTGTTAAGCTGAGACAGAACTAAGTGACAAAGCAAGATTTCATATCTAATAACCTGTTACAGAACTCAAACTCATTTTTCTGGGTCTTTTTAAATTTAAAGGGATCTTTCTGATTCTTTAAGAACATGTGCATGTCCACTCACCTCACATTCAATTCCCTCTTTAGACAGCACTGTTGCAGCTTCTAAGCAGTGGCCCACAGGTCTTGAATGAGCAACTATAGTTACGTGTGTTCCTGAAACAAAGTTGTCACAGATCAGAGGTCAGGTTGAAACCAAACACACTGTCCTTCTCTGTAGTCAGCTGTGGTTCTTGTTCATTTGTAAAATCTTAAACTCAACTTCATTCCAGTGAGATGAGGAACGTGATAGCCTTCCTGGAAATGAAGTACAAATCCACTAGGCTCAGATTTAGAAAAGCACAAATACATGGAGCAGTCAGGGCATAACACACTTTAAACTTGAACTCATCCTATAATTTCCTAGTCAAAGTAAAGGCCAGTAACTTCTAGATCGAGTCTGATCAACATAAACAGAAGGAGCAGAGGGCTAATAATGTTGAAGTGTATACTGATTTCGCTTACCTTGCCTTTCTATTTTGGCTTTTCCAATAGGGATCAGAAAATCTTTTGACTGAGCTTCTGAAGGAAGTTCAAAAGGTACTCCGTACATCAATTCATTCTCCAGCACCACCACTACAAAATATAAATATTTAAACCAACGTAACCACATGACTGAGAATATCTATAAACACAATTATTCATTCTGTGAGACGTTTCACTGTGCTGATTAGGAAGCATCATAGTGTCCAGGAGCCTTATGGATGGTTTAGATACAAACATCTATAGTCTGGTCAATCCTGATTTTACCTCTGGGGTTAAATCAGTGTTATAGGTGTGTAGTAAATTTCTCTCGTACCTAATTGGCCCCCATATAGTCACAGATAAGAACACTTTTTCCTATGTTTACTACATCTGTAGATTGCTAACATATGTCTACGCCTAACTTTAATGGTCTTTAATGGTTCCTTCCATGCAGATATTTCATTTTAGAACTTCAATGTTCAAAAGAGATGCACGACACACCCCTCTACTGACCTGGGTTGTTATCCCGAATGGCTGATTTAATAAGCCCTTTTGCATCCTCTGAACTCCAGGGGCTGACCACCTTTAAGCCTGGGCAATGCCCATACCAGGCAGCAAAACACTGTGAGTGCTGGGCAGCTACACCTGCTGAGGCGCCATTGGGCCCCCTGAAGACTATGGGCACAGACTGAAGGCCCCCTGACATGTAGTACGTCTTGGCAGCTGAGTTTATGACCTGGTCGATGGCTTGCATAGAGAAATTGAAGGTCATGAATTCACAAATGGGCCGTAACCCAGCCTGTCAAATCAAAAATGTTGAGAAGATGTTGAAAAGACTGGAAAACATCAGTTTAGAGTGGCAAATAACTACTTTGCCCCCCCCCCCCAACACTCAAGCAATGATTTTAAAAGGTCTTGTTAAAAGAAACTCTTTGGGTGAGATTCACAAAGAAGACTACATACCATAGCTGCACCTACAGCAATTCCAGCAAAACCCATCTAGAAAGTAAAATGAAAGTGTATGTAAAAATCCGTAAAAATCATAGTAGTATCCTTTAAGAGACATGCCCCTCCAAGGTCTGCTTCCTGATGAAAGGCTTACCTCAGATATGGGAGTATCTATGATCCTCTTATCTCCATATTTCTTCCACAGGCCTCGACTAACCTATAATTAAGCAATAACCGACCCCATTACTTCTAATTGTACTGGGGGCAAATGAGCAACTTAATTCTGTATAGTGTTTTTTTTTTTCCTTACTTACCTTATATGCCCCATCGTACTGGGCAACTTCTTCTCCAAGAAGAAATACCTTCTCGTCTCTTTCCAGCTCCTCATCCATGCCTTGATTTATAGCCTCACGAACTGTCACCTGTCACATGCATGGGAAAGCAGTCAGTAAACTACAGGATTACTTAGGATANTTTTTTTTTTTCCTTACTTACCTTATATGCCCCATCGTACTGGGCAACTTCTTCTCCAAGAAGAAATACCTTCTCGTCTCTTTCCAGCTCCTCATCCATGCCTTGATTTATAGCCTCACGAACTGTCACCTGTCACATGCATGGGAAAGCAGTCAGTAAACTACAGGATTACTTAGGATACTACTGAGATTCTCTCTCGACCTAGGCTGCCCACAGCACATGAGACAAGAACCATCAGTAGAACAGGCTTCTCTTTAAAAGTTCAAAGAATTTAAAAAGTAACATTTCTATTGCTCACTGCCAATCTACGATTAGATGTATGAATGAAAAGTATACTAAACACTTCCCTTTTTAATATGTATTGGCTGCACTGGGTTTTAGTCGTACATATGGGATCTTCCCGTTGTGTCACGCGGGATCTTTCATTGTGGCTCACTGGCTCAGCAGTTGCCATCCAAGAGCTCAGTAGTGGCGCACAGGCTGTTTCCCATGTGGGATCTTAGTTCCCTGAACAGGGATCGAACCCACGTCCCTTGCATTGCAGGGTGGATTCCTAACCACTGGACCAGCAGGGAAGTCCCCTTTTTCTTAATGAGTACCTAATCTTGAGAAATCTGCTTGCTGGCCAGACCAGTTCACAGGTGCTTTCCTAAGTAGAGAGTATACTGGATAATTTAATTTCCACATTTGGTATACTGTGAGGCAGAGAACAGTCAAGGGAGCCTAAGTAATACTACATAATGAGGACTAACTAGGTGCCAGACACTGCCAAACACTTTGCTTTCAAGATCTAGGAATTACTCAACTATAAAGGTTGGTAGAATCCTCCCGTAACAAAAATTAGAAAAGAGAGAAATTCCTCAAAAACTCGAACACAGAATTACCATATAATCCAACAATTCCAACTTCTAGATTTTATACCTCAAAGAACTGAAAGCGGGGACTCAGATAATTGCACATCAATGTTCACAGCACCATTACTCAAAATCCAACAGGCGGAAACAACTCAGGTGTCCATCAATGATGAGTGGGTAA